>OX030951.1:138859378-139167642 GCA_943735915.1 Pherbina coryleti
CAAATAATAGGTTCTATTAAGGTCCTCAAAATGGACATTTTTGTATTCTTTTATATCATAAAATAATTTGTAATGCATCATGCAAAAAAATAAACAAAACAAGCTAAGCATAGAGTTGCATATTCAATAACAATGTTAAGTACTTTGACACAATTACCAGAGTTTTATGGTGTCAAAGCGATAATTGGTCCTATTCAGTGAAATCTGCTATTCTGTTACACATTTTCTGTCATCAATCATAACAGATCTTTTAAAAATTTGTATTCTGCATGTCAAACTTTTATGGCACTCTGTTATTAATCTTCGAAAAGAAAAAATCTATTACAATTCCCTTAACTTCTGTTCTAAAACAGCTGAATGCTATCAATTTTAACGTAGTAGACAAAATGCAGAGCGGAAAAGTAAGTTAAGGGATGTTTTAGGCAAAAGCTTTCAGAAGATGTTTTCTACAAAAACTTATTGTATTATTATTATTGATGATATATTGAATAAATTGTTGTATAATTAATAAATAAATATAAATTGTTGGTAAACATACCAAATGAGTTAAACTTTGTATATTTCTATTAAAACAATAAAATTTGCATAATTAACGCTCTAGTGAATAGGACCGCCGCACACTTGTCGATTTACAGTGTTGCGCAAAATAATAGCAACAAAATCAGTGCGCTGTTACAAATCGTGTATCTTTTTTAATATTGGGAGCACACTAAAATTATTATAGGAACCAAAGCACATATTCATACATTATATAAAAAACAAATCATATTCAAATTTGGTTTTGTTTTTTTTTATTAAATTTAATATTAATGTGACTACATTCAATTTGAGGCTTCATTCATACTGAGGCTTACGGGGACTATGCTCCATCGATATTTACTTGTGAGTTCTGGTTCCGTCGGTTTAAAAGTGGTGATTTTGATACGGAAGACAAAGAGCGTCCGGGCTGTGTATTTGGTGGGATCAGAAGGGTGTCGTGTACTATGAGCTGCTAAAACCTAACGAAACCATCACTGGGGAATGCTACCAACAACAATTGATGCAATTGAGCCGAGCATTAAAGGTTAAATGGCCGGAATATGGCAAAAGACACGATAAAGTGGTTTTTCAACATGACAACGCACGGCCACATGGTGCAAGAACCGTCAAGGAAACGTTGGAGGCGCTGAATTGGGATGTGCTACCCCACCCGCCTTATAGCCCAGACATAGCCCCTTCCGACTACCACCTATTCAGATCGATGACGCATGGCTCGGCTGAGCAGCGCTTCACTTCTTACGAGGATACCAAAAAATGGGTCGATTCGTGGATTGCCTCAAAAGACGAGTCGTTCTTCCGGCGCGGAATCCATATGCTGCCAGAAAGATGGGAAAATGTTGTAGCTAACGATGGACAATACTTTGAATAATATACATTGTACCGTTGTTTCTAAATAAATGCTCAAAAACCGAAAAAAACCTTTAAAATTAATTCCAACCCCCAATATAACAGGATCTGAGAAAATAAGCAAATTATGAAAAACGTCCTCATTGGTTCCGACTCGTGACATTTTTCTTGAGAAGCTTTCACGATATAGCTTGTAGTTTTTGACGGGTTTCTAAAACGTCTTCCAACAGTTGGCCAATAGGAATAGCAAAGTTTTCAATAACGTCAGCACCATGAATAAGAATTTTATGAACGCTCACAGGCATTTTATAGCAACTATATTTGCTGACAAATTTATGTAATAGGTGGGAAACATCTTTTCTTTGCTTCCATTATAGAATCATAGCTAGGGTATATATTCACATTTCTTTCTTTAGCATTTTTTTGAAGATTTTTATACAAGATGCTTTGTTAATTTTAATTCTGTTATTAGAGCTAAGGTTTCTTCAGGTGTATATGGGATTGCTGATTTTGTTATCTGAGGTACTTTAAGTTTCTTCAGAGTCTTGGGTGAACTGCCAACAACTTTTTTTACGGCTTCTGCCATAGAACGTTTATCTTCTTGTCTTAGCTTTGCTCCCGTTGCAATTTCTAGTTCTTCTGACGTTTTATTCATGATTTCTCAAATTTTTCGTTTTTTAGACTTTAATCCACTTTCTTGAAATATTTTCTCTGGCCTTCCAAGTTGTGATTTTTGCTTATTTATTTCCATTTCTATAGGGATTTGAAATTTCTTAGACAGCCAACTTTCTTCTGAGTTTAAGAACACACGAAGCGTACGTTTCTGTGCAACCCACTTTTGAAAAATTAATGACACAAAGTTTTTGGTGTAAAGGAAACATTTTTCATGATGGTCCTCATTAACATCCAATATGGAAAGTTTTTAATAAACAAACTTCACGACTTCACCCGCACAATCAGAAACAGACGATTTTAAAAGATACAGTAGTTTCGACTATGTCGAAACACAAGACGTAAATAAGTCAATTCGCTTTTGATGACATCTTTTTTAAAAACTATTTAGCAAAATATTTATTCCATACACCTGAGCATATGACCTTTAAAAGAGTGCCGGAGAGGGTTAATATGTATGACCGACCCCCATTACTTTTGCAAAAGGAACATTTTTGCCTTTGACACCTATTCCCTCCGACCACTCCTTAGGGGGCTCCCATACAAATTTTATTGTGTTTGTGCCGGAAAGGGTTAATATGTATCGCCGAGCCCTATTATTTTTGCAAAAGGAACATTTTTGCGTTTGACACCTATTCCCTCCGACCACTCCATAGGGGGGCTCCCTTACAAATATAATGGTTTTTGTATATTTATTCCATACACCTGAGCATATGACCTTTAAGAGAGTGCCGGAAAGGGTTCATAGGTATGACTGACCCCCATTACTTTTGCAAAAGGAATGTTTTTGCCTTGGACACCTTTTCCCTCCGACCACTCCTTAGGAGGGCTCCCATACAAATTTTATGGTTTTTGTTTATTTATTCCATACACCTGAGCATATGACCTTTAAAAGAGTGCCGGAGAGGGTTAATATGTATGACCGACCCCCATTACTTTTGCAAAAGGAACATTTTTGCCCTTAACACCTATTCTCTCCGACCACTCCTTAGGGGGGCTCCCTTACAAATATTATGATTTTTGTATATTTATGCCATACACCTGAGCATATGACCTTTAAGAGAGTGCCGGAGAGGGTTAATATGTATTATCGACCTCCATTATTTTTGCAAAAGGAACATTTTTGCCTTTGACACCTATTCTCTCCAACCACTCCTTAGGGTGGCTCCCATACAAATTTTATGCTTTTTGTATATTTATTTCATACACCTGAGCATATGACCTTCAAGAGAGTGCCGGAGAGGGTTAATATGTATGACCGACCCCCATTACTTTTGCAAAAGAAACATTTTTGCCTTTGACACCTATTCCCTCCGACCACTCCTTAGGGGGGCTCCCATACAAATTTTATTGTGTTTGTGCCGGAAAGGGTTAAAGTGAACATTTGATAAGTGTAAAAATTTTGTGTACTGGAGCAAAGGTCCTAAAAGCCTGGTTTGTACAATTTATTAAGGAAAAACTTATTTTCTATAAACATTTTTTTTTGTTATTTTTTCTTGTGTACAGCAAATTTTAAAAAATAGCCAGAACGCGTTTATTATTTTCAGCAATTCTTTTAAAATAAAAGCAAAGTGAACTTACTATTCTACACTGAACGCCTTTTGTACTTTTTCAGATTTACTTTGAACTGTGCTAGAAATGAACTAGTTCACTTTTTCAATTGACTCCAAAATAACTGCTAGGTTCTTACTCATTATGTGAATATTGCTCTCTACATTAAACGGAAAAAAATGTTTAAAAAATATGTTCATTTTTGACTTTTATCCGGCATTTCCATCTTTTACGAGCTTTTTACGATTTTCAAAATGTCGTAACTTTTTGAAACTTATGGGTAGTTTAAATTGATGTTGTTTCCAAATCGCTTCTTAAGGAATGCATGTGGAAATTTTTACTTGCTTTCCCTCTGGGAAAAATTAGAAGGCTTCCATATGTAGGTGATTCGAAAACATTCCTCATCGTATCTTTTGGAAACTTATGGGAAGTTTTAAATTTATATTGCTTCCAAACCGCTTTCTTGAGAATGTATGTGGAATCAGTAGCATTGGAAGTGATGGGAAACATTCCTTATCGTATTTTTTTTTGAAAATTTTCGGGAACTTTTAAATTAAGGTTATTTCCTGCTTCTTAAGGAATGAATGTGGAAACGGTTGCTTGTTGTGGGGCAATTTCAATTTCAATTTGTTTCCAATAATAAAATCTCGAAAAATAAGGCAGCCTCGGTAGTCGAGTAGGAAACGTGCTTGACTATACCAGACCCCAGAGGTCCCGAGTTCGAATTCCGGCCAGGCTAACCAGTTTAAGTTGTTATCTATTTGTTGCTGTTTTCACATTAATTTTTATGACAATAGAGAGGAATGTTTCCACATTCATTTTTAAGACAGCACAGAGTAATTTTTCCCTCCATTGACATAGTGTGTGTAAGAAGAAATGGAGTGTCTAACGAAGGGGAATGCTTTCTACTTTCTATAGAATGTTTCCTGCTTATATCCGAGAATGTTTCCATTTCCCAGAGGGTAGCCAGATCTGCTCGTAAATCAGTGACCGACAGCTTTGTACTAAATTCTAAAATCCATTCAAAGTCTGCTGCTTCTTTCAACGCAAACACTAAAGTTAGTAGATAAATTAAAGAAATTGCTCTATTCAAACTGATATTTTCAGGTCATGTGCATTTCTACTCAAAATTAAAGTAAAATCAGAAATGTTTCGCTGAATACATTCGCTGTAAACAAACGTCATTTCAACAACAACAACAACAACCAGTGCTACTAAAAATCATGAAAACACAACAAAAACAAAAATATTAAAACAAAAAAGCACAAAACTCATAATAAAACTTTCAAACTTGAACTTAAATAATTGGCCTGGTGCCAAATCTTGAAGTGCGCTAGAAATAAATGAATGTAGGTACTAGTTCATATGGAAGCATTTTTTTTTTTTTTTTTTTTTTTTTGGCGCAATAGCTAGGAGCTTGTGTGAATTTTCTGTAGTTGTAAAGCTTTGTATGGTATGCTTTCTTTATTTGTTGTGCAAGCGTGCTACATATTCAAACAAAACTTAAGCACCCAGCAGGAAATTTTTTATGATTATTATAATTTATATGATTATAGTATGAGATGACCAGATAGCAATAATAATTTTTTCCAATTATTAAAAACAGGGGAATAAAAAAAGTCTTTAAAGAAAACAATTTTAGATGGCAGTTCTATGGAAAAAATTTACGTCACTTTTAAATTTTGGCGATGGATTCGGATTCAACATCCCATTTTTAGCTTATATTCGCCCAGCACCGAATTCGTAAAAATTTAAAAATTTAGCTGGCAACGCTATGGTAAAAAATTATATAATTTTAGTAATTCTGACAACGGATTCGGATTTAGAAACTCATTTTTACCTAGTGTACACACAGCACCAAATTCATAAAAATTTAAGTGGCCACCCCATAATAAGAAAATTACATAATTTTTGAAATTCTGACAACGGATTCAGATTTAGAGACTCATTTTTACATAGTGTGCGCCTCAGCATCGAATTCTTAAAAATAAAAAAAAAATCAGATGGCAGTTCTATAAAAAAAATACGTTACATTAAATTAGTAAAAATTTAAAAATTTAGGTGGCAACCCTATAGTAAAAAAATTACATAATTTTTGAAATTCTGACAACGGAATCGGATTCAGTGATCCATGTTTACGTTACGGTGTTTGTACAGTGAATTCGTAAAAATAAAAAATTTAGGTGGCAACCCTATTTTATTAGCCTATAACCTTTGCATCATAATTATCTACATTTAAAAAAAAATCAACTAAATTGGTTGAAAACTACGGGCAGCAGAGAAAAACAGACGCTTTTTTCCACTTTGAGTTTTTTTACTAGCAGGCCAAAGTGGTCGCTACGGATGTTTTCTTGATGTTAATAGTTTATCTTTATCAAATTATTAAAAACTTAATGAATCACACAATGCCACTTCTATAAAAATAAAAATTCACCGCTAAGTTTTGCTATTTGCTCATTTATAAATTACAGGAAAAGCACGGTGAGAACATGAGTGATGTTCACGTAGTACCACGCGTGGTGAGACTCGAAAGCTTTATTTGAGAATCGAAACACGTACACGATTGAATGCACGAAGTTCTCTCAATCAGTTGGCGCTGAAACTTCAAGCGAAAAGGTTCGCGCCTCTTGGTCGTGTGTTTTGCACTGTACGAAATGTTTGAGGCATGTGAATATGCGTTATTTTCAGAATAATAGTAATAATAATGATAATGATAGTTAGAATGATAATGATCTCGATAATGATAATGATACCGATAATGATAATGATGATGACAATGATAATAATAAAACTATTCTTGCTTAATACCTGCACAACAATTTTTATCAGTGCAGAGAACGAGAGAGCTACTAACACAAGCAAAAAAGTTGAAAATTGTGGTAGTATGCGTGTGAACACCACTGGTGTAAAACTTGCATGCCGCGCAACAAATATACATACATACATATTAATATACTACACATCAGGTCGGACTGAGTCTGATTGAAAGTGTGGAGAGATAGAGCCGAGAAACTCCATACATAAAATTTTTTTTGAACATACTGAAGATGGTCCGTGAATCCCCTTTTACTTACTTACTTATCTGGCGCTTACAACCAAAAACGTAAGAGAATAAAGAAAAAAAAAAAAAATGAATCCCCTTTTACTAAAACTAATTTCAACACATTAGAATCCACTTCGATCCAATTGGCAATTGGTGTGGTGAAGTCAATTGTTCTTTAATTAATACACCACATCAAAACTAACTTCAGCACATTAGCATATACTTCGATCCAATTGACAATTGGTGTGGAGAAATCATTTGTTCTTTTTTTTATGTGGTTGCTGAGAACAAATAGAGAATAGAGTAGAGCAGTGTTGCCAGAGAAAAAATTTACCTCTTTCGGAGAAAATTTACTTTTTCCCAAAAGAAAAAAATTCAAAAATTTTTGAATGATTAACAACCGCTATAATTTTTGTTAGTAACTATACTTATATTTATCTCTCATCAACAAATGCAAGAGTTGACCGTCAGCTCTTGACGTGTGTAAACTGGAACTAACCGGTTATTTTGTTTTGCTATTTTTGAATTTAATTAATTTGTTGCTTTGTTTAGCAAGTAGAGATGGACAGTTCAATTTTTTTTTGTTACACAGGATGATTCACAAGAATATTAAACTGCTTGTGAGTACGTTCAAAGAGGTAACAGTGGTGCCAATATCTCGAAAAATTAACAATTCTAAAAAAATTATTTTCGCAAAATTTACCACTTTTTGTCAAAAATTACCTTTTTTACCTCTGCCCAAAAACTGAGTCAAAAATTACTTCAATAAAGGAAATTTACCTCAATCTGGCAACACTGGAGTAGCGAGCAAAATGGAGTTTATTGAAGCCGCAGTTGCAGCACAGTTGCATGAAAAAGCTAACGATGGCTTTGTGGATAGTTTTTAAAAAAATTTTACTCTTTAATTAAATTTCGTAAAGAATTATATAAAAAAATACCCTTATATCCTTTTGCAGCGCAAATGTGATATTTTAAAGCTTATTTTATAAAAATCGTACCAGTACTTTTGGAGTTTAGCGGCAACAAAAAAATTTTAACTTTTATTTTATATAATAAAAAGGATTTTCCATTAAGGACTTGATACATTTTTTTTTAAATAAAGCGCAAACCATTTGAGATATTTCAAAACTTTATTATCGGCTTTAAGTACAATCAAAACATTTATGAATGGAACTCAACTTCGTTTATAAGGTCACCGCAGGCACGTATGCAGCGGTCGATTCGTTGGACCCAATTTTCGATGACTCGGCCACACATTTCGGCCGAAACGGCCGCTATTTCGCGTTCAATGTTGACTTTGAGCTCTTCCAACGTCGTCGGCTTATTGGCATAGATCAATGACTTGACGTAGCCCCAAAGAAAATAGTCTAGATGTGCTAAATCGCACGAACGAGGCGGTCATTCGACTGGCCCATTTCTTGAGACAACACGCTCATCAAACTTACTCTTCAATAAATCGATTGTAACGTGTGCTGTGTGGCTTGTGGCACCATCCTGTTGGAACCAAATGTCGTCCAAGTCCATATCTTCCAATTCGGGCCAAAAATAGTCAGTAATCATGGCACGATAACGATTGCCATTCACAATAACGTTACGATCGTTATCTTCGATGAAAAAATATGGTCCAATGACGCCGCCGGCATGCATACCGCACCAAACAGTTATTTTTTGTGGATGAAGTGGTGATTCATGAAGCACATGTGGATTTTCACCCGACCAATAATGCATATTTTGCTTATTGACGACCCATTGAGCCAAAAATGACCTTCGTCACTGAAGATGATTTTGCGATGAATTCATTCAAATAATTTCCAGACGTTGTTCGTTCCTGTACTTTACCATGATGAAAATGTTGAGTTTACTGAATAAATTGACAGTGACAGTTCGATGTCAAGTTATCAAGTCCCTATTTCAAAACCCTATAGTATAGATATATGTGTGTAAAAATATCGCCGAATTTGGAAAAAGGAGAAATAATTTAAAAAAAAATCGTGTTTTATTTATAAAAAAATACACACAAATTTCATCAGGTTTTTTCAAAAATATTCAAATCATTCGAAAGGTCTAAGTTTCTTCTTTCCAAATCTGGTGAGAAACTTAAAAAAAAGGCTTATATTCAACTAAGTTAGAGCCTTATAAGTGCGTATAAGTACGCAAAACTGGTTCTTTTTTTATCGTAAGTCAAGATTTTGTGGGTGGTTTGAATATTTCACACACAGGCTATTGTTTTACTCGACAAGAATAATAGAATCATTTTCCAGGAATTTCTTCTTCATTCCATTTTGTATCACTGTCTAACCAACCGAAATATACAGTTAAATTTCCTTCGTAACTTTTTTTCAATTATGGGTACTTATAAAAACAAATTTTTCTTTAGATTTTATAAAATTAAAGATCGTTGTCTTTTTATTTTGAGCAGAGAGAAATCGCAAGAAAAACAAAAAATTATTTAACTTTCTTAATTTGATTGATATCAAAAATTTTCTTTTCCCAGAATGAATTTTTAAAATATGCTTCTTTACCTATTTTCCTCAATGTGCTTTTAGACTTTCTGCCTTAAAAAGCTTTGCTTAAGGCAAGCAGCGCTGTTCTTGTACAGATAAGAAAAGAAAAGTGTCATGATCTTGATTTAAGAAAAATATTAAAATATTTTGACAATACAAATAAAGTTAAAACAAACACAATCTCACACATACACGCATACAGGCACACGAACGCACTCAGTCCCACATATACAACATTCACCCTACAGCTAGTGCAAGAAGCGAAACAAATTTGCTGCATGTTTGGCAAAAAAAAAAAAGAAAAAAAAAAACAAAAAACTTGGCCTATGTTATTGACAGCCAGCAGTAATTTTCAAGGTGACGCACAAGCGACACACACAATTTGGGAGCTTGTGGCGCAGCTTCAATTGTGACACAGTAGCAACACATACAAAAAACTTACAGACATTTTTCCCGCTATATACAAAAAAACCCCTGCTTTATTTTGCGTTGTTTTTCTTTATTATTATTAACCTACAAGGTAGTAGCATTTTAGTCACTGCCGCCAAATTTAGTTTTTCCAGCATTTTTGTGCTGCTCATGCTCGAGTGATATGCCATTTAAATTGTTTGTTGTTGTTGTTTTTTTCATTTTTTTTTTTGCTGCATAAAAGCGTTGATTCAACCTGCTGCCTTTTCTTTTTTTTCCTGTCAGCAGTTATATCAATACCTGCCTTATCATTGTAATATTTTTATGCTTCACTGCAAGTCACTCTCTGCAACTCAATAAGTTTTTTTTTTAGCCTTGAATATTATTTATACACATCATTAGATTTATTTGACGTTTAGCGTTTGAAAGAAAAAAACTGCCAAATCATGTTACTGAAGTTAAATAAATTCATGCAGGTAAATTGCTACTTTTTTTTGGCGCATTTAATAGCGCATCGAAGCTAAGCAGCCAACGTACACCATGACGTATGCGTAACTTTTAATTGCATGAAAATCTTGCTTTAACTTCATTTCGCGTCATTTGCAGGGAATTTTTTTCATAGACATGATAAAATATGTATTTATTTTATTTGTTTATATTGTGGTATGTTAAATTTTTCAGTGTATTTTTAACTTTTACCTATATTTCCTGCACCAACTTGGCAGCTGTTGTGCGTTTCCGCAATTTTATTGAACTTGGGGTCATTAAAAAAGAACTTGCAGTAAATAATCATTAGAAAAATGGCAAAAATTTCATTTGTGGTTGTTTTATTTTTCATTTTTCCATTCTATATCTTGGATATTATTGAAGAATGCCAACTAATAGTGAGCAATAATAACAAATGTGCACATAGATAATAACAATGCCAAAGAAACGGAAATTTTTAATATTTACATTTGTTGATATAACAAATAGCAGAATTGTAGCGTAAAATATAAGAGAATACAAAGCAGAAATATACAGAAATTTGTATGGCAGGTTAAGATACAGCATTTGATGATTTTGAGAACGGAAATTTTTTGAAATTTTTTGGTGTAATAATAGGAAGTATTTGATTATTAAAAAACGTATTTTTTTTTTGCTTGTTTGGTATAATTTTATTTTTTTTTTCTCCGTTTGGCAATTAAGCATCACTTGAACCTTGTTAAGTGATTTTGAAACTCAAAAGTTTATTGATATTATTTTATTCATTTATTTATTTGACCAAACAAGGCAATTGCTTATTCTAGCTTAATTTAATATAACTTAGTCTAACAGATTTTTTTTCTTATGATTAAGGTTTGGATTGCAAAGTGGGCGTATCCACCCACAGGATTGAGATTATTTTTCCAAAACTATGTCTTAAGGTTGTTCTACGCCTGCTAGAATCAGAGTATAATATTTGGCATGGGTCATGAGTATTGAAGATGGTGATGGAGATGACAAATAAAGGGACATTATTAAAGATGAGATGATGAGATGATTATAAAGGGTTATGAGGTTATGAAGAAAGAAGGTTATGAGGACGGGAATAGGAACATGCAAAGATTTTTTTAAAGGAGAATTTAGATAGGGATGGTGAATAGCTATCGATGATATTGTTAAATTCTTTACAACATCTATTAATTGGCTCATTAATAGCGTATATAGTATGGTGCTGATACTCATTTAACATTCGTGTGTGTCTTGTACGTCTTGAGGGTTCGTTGAATTTTATCTTATTTAATATATCTTCCTGGAACCCTGGGTATCATATACTCATACTTGAAATTAAATCTTCGTGGCAGTGCCATCTATTGAGTAAAAGTGGAGCTTTCTTGTTGAAGGCATAGAATAGACCTTTAGGGATAAATAATTACAGCTTTCGTCATTTAAGTTAACTAATTTGTACTCATATGCAAAATAAATTGATAACATTGAAATAGTCCGTTGATTTCTCTTCTGTGACCCACAGTATCATATGTGATATCACCTGAAAATCCTGAAGCATAATCTTATTTTACATTTAATCGATAAATTTTCATATTGTTACATCAAATCAGATCAAGATCTGTACCAAGGGGAACACCTCAGGGAGGAGTTCTCTCGCCTCTACTCTGGAACCTAGCGGTGAATGAACTACTGGGTAAACTAGAACAAGAGGGGTGCAGGGTGATAGCCTACGCCGACGATGTTGCTATCGTCACCTCAGGTAAATATGTGTCCACCCTCCGAGATATTATGCAAAATTGTCTTAACACTCTCGTAAACTGGGTTACCGGCTGTGGACTTAGCGTTAACCCCGATAAAACCGAGTTAGTGATCTTTACCAAACAACACAACTTGCCCACTATTAGTCCTCGAAAACTGGGAAATACAAGACTAAACTTCTCAGAACAAGCAAAATACCTGGGTCTCATTTTAGATAGGAAACTAAATTGGAAACCCAACCTGCTCGAGAGAGCCAAAAAAGCCAATATAGCCCTATACACATGTAAAAAAGCAGTGGGTAGCAAATGGGGATTACAACCTAGGGTAACTCACTGGCTTTATACAGCTGTTATTAGGCCAATAATGTTATACGGTGCTATAGTCTGGTGGCCAGCACTAAGCAAACAAACACACCTCAATATACTTCGCAAAGTTCAACGGTCAGCAGAGCTGTGCATCAGTGGAGCGCTGAGAACCACTCCTACTGACGCACTCGATACTTTGCTCCATCTAACTCCACTAGATATCCTAACAAAACGGATAGCTGCAAACACAGCAATCCGTTTAGAAGCCACTTCCCAATGGAAAGAGGGCACAATAGGACACTCTGACACCAGGAAACTCACTCCTCAAATACCCAAGAATATAGACTACATCACTCAAAAACTTTTATTCCACAAAAAGTTTGATGTATCAATCCCCTCCAGATACAAATGGGATATTGGAAGCCCTCCACCAAACAATGCCACTAGAATCTACACTGATGGATCAAAACTAGATGGCAAAGTAGGGGGAGGAGTCTACTCTGAATCCCTAAACATTAACCATGCCTTTAGGCTCCCCGACCACTGCAGTGTCTTCCAAGCGGAAGTCACTGCCATACATGAAGCCGTTACTTGGCTACAGATGAACGAAATATTAGCAAAAGATATTTGTATTCTATCTGATAGTCAAGCCGCTTTGAAAGCCCTGGAATCTGTTGAAATAACATCAAAAACAGTCCTAGGCTGCCGCAGATCTCTAAATGAGATGGCAGAGCAGCTCAATATATTCCTATGCTGGATCCCCGGACATAGAGATTTCCAAGGTAACTGCAAAGCAGACGAACTCGCTAGAAACGGTACTATCAAACCCTTATCGGCAGATAAGGAATAAATTGAATCACTCACAACTGCTTGAATTGAAAAATTTATTGCTTGGATCCCTGGAGGATATACAAACATAACATTGAAATAGCCTGACATTTTCCCTTCTGTGACCCAAAGTATCATATATGATACCACCGAAAATTCTGAAGCAGAAACTTATTTCACATTCAATCGATGCATTATTATAACATCAAATCACTCGGTCATTCCAAGAAACTGCTTGAATTCAAAAATTTATTGCTCGGATCCCAAGAAGATATAATCACTATCTATAGCACCGTTGAGAACATCAAATGTGAAACAAGAGGTCAGAAATGTTCTTCTGGTTGATAAGGGCATCAAATTAAGCAAGCTAAGCCTTTGCACATAGGATAGTAGGGTATTGTATTCGCTGGGGTTGTAGGTGTTTCTTAGAGCAAAAAGCAGAAACTGCTTTTCAATAGACTCCAGTCTGTCACTGTGCGAATCGAAAACAGGATTCCAAATAATGCATCCATATTCTAGAAGTGGGCGTACTAAAGAACAATATAACCTTTTGGTTACCCATACATTTTTATACTCTTTTGCGCGTCCTTTTATGAAACCGAGTTGTTTACTGGCTCTTGATAGGATTTTATCATAATGTAGAATTAAATCGCAATTTCTTGTCTACAACGACTCCAAGATCAACTATAGGATTAACATTTTTTAGCTCTTTGTTATTGAGTGAGTAATTGTTATTAGTGATGAGATTTTTTCGGGAGAAAGTTATTGTATAGCATTTGTTAACGTTTAGAAATAGTTTATTCTGATTGCACCACTGTTTTGAAACCCATAGTTTTGGTTGTAAAAACGTTACTTCAAGTTCAGAATTGATTATATGGTACATTTTTAAGTCATCTGCATATAATAGATGTGAAATATCAGACAAAACATCGGATATGTCTGATATAAAAATATTGAAAAATATAAATAAATATATAAATATTGATCCAAGATGACTTCCTTGTGGTACACTGGATGTAACATAAATCGAAACCTTGAAATTTAACAAATTGGGATTAACCGTGAAGATAAAACTTAAGCCAATTGAGAATGGAACCTGAGATACCAAACTTTTCTAGTTTGGAAGCTAGGATATTATGATCAACGTGATCGAAGGCCTTGCTAAAGTCAGAGTATATTGCATCAACTTGATGTCCTTTTTCCATTTTGCCTAATACATCAGAAACCATAATCATAAGATTTGTGGTAGTTGATCTACCTTTACGGAAACCATATTGTTGTTCATTGATTAATGGATTGTTTTTTCGAACAGTTTTAGGATAGCAGATAATACGGCAATACTCCTATAGTTTTCTACTGACCTTTTATCACCCTTTTTTTAATATTGGTGTGAGGTGAGATGTTTTCCAATAAGACGGAAAAACACCTTGATTAAGTGATTTATTGAAGATTATTTGTAAGGGCAAGAGCAGCGAGTCTACGCATTGAATGAGTAAATTTGGGGGAATAATGTCAGGGCCTGGTCATTTGTTTGGATCTATCTCGATTATAGCTGCAGATATTTCATCACGTTCGATGTGATTGATTTGAGGTGATAAATTAGTTATAGGAGGGGAGTTGTGAGATGTGTTTGTAGAAACACAGAATACTTCCTTGAATTGATCTGCGTAAGAATTGTAAATCTCTTGAGTGTTAGAGGATGTAACATTGCCTTTGAATATGGAAGAAGGTATCTGTTTGATTTGCGTTTGACATTTACATATTCAAAGAATTTCCTTTTTGTACAGTTATTCTTTCTCCAATGAGATTAATATAAAGTTTTAAGTCTTCTTTGGATTTTATAGAAAATTCTTGTGACAACTCTTCACACTTTGTGCTCAATTAACGCATTCCTTGTGATAACAAATATAACTCGCGATAATTGTGTAGATTTTACGATTTAACAAATAAGCATCATCGAATATGATAGATACTTTAAGTTTTCGTTTTATTCAGTTTCGTTGCTTTATTTTTTCATGAAATTATTTTAGATCTTTAGTTCTTCCTTATTTGACCATGTATACCGTGTCTCTTGGCTTGGTGTGTCAGAGTTTATCTCTTTTCCATACAAGTTTTTACCTGCGTTGGCCCAAATGCATATCCAAATAATAACTTTAGCTCGGTGTTCCCTTATTTTAGTGACCCGAATATATAAATATATTGTGCCTGCACAATATATACTTGTATATCTGTGCTATGTTTGGTATTGGTTTGGTGTTTGAGAGTTGCATCTCTTTTCCACGTAGGATCTTGGGTTGGACAGTGGCCTCAAGCCGAACGACAACAATTATAAATGCGGTTATATATGGTCTAATAAATAACTTTGGATGTTGTCTTGTATTGCTTCGTATTATGAAGAATGTGCTTTTATTCGATGATGTTTATGAAGTTTACATAAGCACAAAAAATTCTCAAATTTTATTTAATTTTAATTTCCGCTGAAAGGCCAAGCAATTGTGCTTAGTGGAGGCTATTATTTGCCAACAGGTGGTAAGTTTTAGCACGTAGGTGCATTCTATCAGTCCGGCTGATCCGGGAACTTCTTAGAATGTAAATCGTGCATGCGTATGGCGCGGGTCATACGTATCTATGAAGATTTCTTACCTCCGGGCGAATCCAAAAAAAAAAAAAAAAAAAAAAAAAAAAAATTCATCAGTGGATTTAATGATGGTGGACTTAACACTTTATATAATTTGTTTCTCTGATTTCTTAGATGTCTGGGATTTTTATCTAGCCATGGCTCCGAAAACATATTCTTTTTCTTCATTTTTCGGACATGGTTATCAACAATTGTGAGGACGTCGTGTATATGACCCAAAAGTCTTGTAGTTGTATATATGTCCCGAATTTTCTTATGATGCAATTTACTTATGTAGACAAAGTTAGGCTCATAACAGCAAATTTTTAATGTTGTACAGGGGTTTAATCATTTAATAACTTTTTTTTTATATATTCTTTTTATTTTTTTTTTTTTTCAGATTATAAAATATACGAAATAGAAATTGTTTTACACTAAATATGGAATATAATGACACTTAAATGACCCTCGTTTTCAGCTTCGCAATGATGGGCTCGCTTTAGAGCATTTTCCATAACATTTTTAAAAATTTGTGGCTGTAGCGCTCGAATTTTTGCAATAATGTTGGCCTTGAGTTTAAGGATTATCTAGGGCTTATTCACATATACTCGCTCCTTCAAATAACCCCAAAGCAATCAACTAGTCTGTTAATAATTCGCTCTCCAAAAATTTGACTTAAAGGTGCCATTGAGTCTCGGGCAGTGTGGGCAGTGGCTTCATCCAGCTGAAATCACATCTCAGGTCTGTTTTCAAGAACATGATGTTCTGTTCTATGTTCTATCATGAACCGATACCGCTCTCCATTTAGGGTTACAGCACTTCCATATTCATTTTTGTAGAAGTAAGGCCCAATGATATTTTCAGATGTAATGCCACACCATACTGTACACCTAATGAGTTGTAATTGACGTTGATGAATTTTTTTTTTTATTTTTTTTTTATTTTTATTGCAATCTATCTTGTGATATTCGACGTTGATGAATGGCTCTTGGATTTTCCGAACCCCAGAACCTACAGTTCTGCTTATTAACAATGACATTCAAATGAAAATGAGCTTCATCAGTAGTAATCAGATTTTCAATAAAGTTGATTTCATTTCTGGCTAACCATTGAAATTTAACTGCAAAATTTAGACATTGCCGATGATCTGCGGGTTTAATTCTTGCACCAATTGCACCTTATATGGGAGTAACAGAAAAACTTTTCTTAAAATGCGCCGTAGTGACTTACGAGTCATTTCTAGCTGAGCAGAACGACCAGAAGGCGTTTCGTTTGGGGCAGAATGACCAGATGTTTCTGGTGTTTCGTTAACACTTTGCTCTACATGTTCAATATTTTCCACAGTGCAAATTAAACGTAGTTTACCGGTTCGAGGCATATCTCTTACGGTGCCATGTTGGTGTTGAATATCAACTTAGAAACGAATCATTGCTTCCGATATGCTCTTTGCGTTAAAAAAATTGATCATTGATTAAAATAATAAAATTCTATTATTCTGGCTTTTTGTTCAGTTGTGAATTTCTCCATTATTTATTCTCCAGGTGTTATTTATATAATCTGAAAAAAAATTTTTAAAAAAATATATAAACAAAAATGTTATTAAATTTTTAAACCCCATGGTGACTTTTGGCCCAGCTAATTTTTAAACACAAGATTCGTCAAATGAAGAACAATTCTCGTCAATTTTAAAACATTTTTTTTTCAGTGTTTCAAAGCAAAACAGAAAAAACTCCAATACCCTCTGGGAAATGGAAACATTCCCGTATATAAGCAGGAAACATTCCATAGAATGAAGAAAGCATTCCCCTTCATTAGACACTCCATTTCTTTTTATACACACTATGTCATTGGAGAGAAACATTCCTCTCTGCTGTCTTAAAAATTAATGTGGAAACATTCCTCTCCATAATCTTCAAAATTAAAGTGGAAACAACAAATTAATTACAACTAAAAATGGTTAGCCTTTCTGGGATTCGATATTGATTTAAAACTACGCATAAGTTTCCAAAAAGATACGATGAGGAAGGTTTCCAAATCACTTCCATATGAAAGTCTTCTAATTTTTCCCAGAGAGAAAGCAAGCGAAAATTTGCACATGTATTCCTTAAGAAGCGGTTTGGAAACAACATTAATTTAAAACTACCCGAAATTTTCCAAAAGATACGACGAGGAATGTTTCCCCATCACTTTTAATGCTAGTGTTTCCACAAACATTCTTAAGGAAGCGGTTTGGAAACAATATCAATTTAAAACTTCCCATCAGTTTCCAAATGATACGATGAGGAATGTTTCCAAATAACTTCCACATGAATGTCTTCTTATTTTTCCAAGAGGGTAGTTACTTTGAGAAAGATTCAGAAAATTAGAATTTTCGGCAGATTGAAACGTTGCATTAATGCTCCTCACTCTGTAAGTGTGAGAGTATTTAAATGAAAAAAGAAAAAAAAAAACACACAAAATTAAATAAATGAATAAAAAAGAAACTGAAAAATTCAATTTTTAAAATTTGTTTTTAACCTTCCCAGTAGGAAACGCGATCATACCAAGATAGCTTCTTGGCACATCCTTTAAGACTCGGCGATCATACCCCTTCAGTACCAAAGTCGATATCTTGTTTTTGTATGGAGCTGCTACGTGAAGGGTATTGATACCTTCGTCACATCTTCGAGCACGTAAGAAGTGATTAGCCAAGAATCCGAGTACTTTCTTTTTGCAACGAAGAAACGATGTGGATATCGATTTGTTTTGTTTTTCTAATTTTACATTTTTCTTCCATTTTCTTTACAACACATCGCTTTGCAGCTGCCGTATTCATCTCCTAAGGTATTAGTGCCTTCTTTTAATGCTTGAGGCAATAAGAAAAGATAGATTGCTTTAGAGAGGTATTCGCCTATCTTCCAACTGGGTTGCTGTAAAATCAGTATTGAAGCTCACTAAGCTTATAGGTGATTTTTAAGAGAAACACATTTAATGTGAGAGCAAATGCTTTTTAGAGCGCTTCGTAATGAACTAAGCGAAAAATTTTATAGAAGTTTAATCAGATTCTAAACCAGTGGTGCTCACAAGCATGATACAATTATACAAGGTAGGAGTGACAGTTCTTTCGTCTTGCGCAAACTGTCAAAAATAGTATAAATTAGAGAACGAAAAAGAAGAAAAGAAAAATAGAAAACAAAATATACAGGCAAATGACAGTCGATGCAAGGTACTGGTGAGAAAAAAGCAAGTTGTCACTCCTACCTTGTATAATTGTATCATGCTCACAAGCATACTACCACAATTTTCAACTTTTGTGTTTGTGTTAGTAGTTCTCTGCACTGATAAAGATTGTTGTGCAGGTATTAAGCAAGAATTGTTTTATAATTATCGTTGTCATCATCATTATCATTATCAGTATCATTATCATTATCACTATCATTATCATTGTCACTAGCATTATCATTATTATTGTTATTATTCTGCAAATAACGCATTTTCATATGCCTCAAACGTTTCGTGCAGTACAAAACACACGACCAAGAGACGCGAACCTTCTTGCTTGAAGTTTCAGCGACAACTGATTGAGAGAACTTCGTGCATTCGATCGTGTACGTGTTTCGATTCTCGAATTAAGCTTTCGAGTCTCACCACGCGTGGTACTACGTGAACATCGCTGTTCTAAACTCTTCTTTATTTTTCTATATTAAATATGAGAGAGGGGTTTTTATCATGAACCAACAATACAAGATCAAGCAATCAGCAGTGCGAGAAAAAAGTATTTTTTTCGTGCCACGACATCGGTCACAAAAAAAGCTATATTGCATACGTTTTTCATGCAAAACATGTGAAAACTTAAATAAAATTGGAAAATTATAAAATGAACAAGTTTAATTCTCGAAAGAAGTGTTTGAATACTTTGTTTGTTTATATTTTCATGCAGTAATGAAATTTAAAGTAATTTTTTTTTGCTGGTGCAATTATTGCACGTCGCTACAGCACACTTAATTTTTATAAAAAACACAAAAAATTACTGAATTATAAACACTAATAATTCTTTAAAACTTCAAGAAATAATTTTTCACATATAATCGCTACACGTAAACAAAACAATTTGTGACCGATGACGTCAGATCTACCAGCTTTGTTTTGTTTACAATATGGCGGCTCTTTTCTTTGCATGATCTTTATTTCTTGGTTCATGGGTTTTTATGTGAGCGTCGATATTCATTCAGGTGCTTTGTTTATAAATAAGATAAGTACACTCTTCGAAGCTCAATTAGCTTCAAACCACACTCATATAAAATTAACAGCGAAATTAACAGTGAAACAGTTAAATCCCATACAGCAGTCGAATTTTTCAAATTAACATTTTGAACTGTTAATAACATAACTGTTTTACTTAATCTGTAATTTAACATCTAACTATAGTTATTTTATTATTTATATTTATATATATTAACATCACTATTAATTCAACATTTCAGACTGTTAAATTGAAGAAACTCGTCTCTTGCGTGGAATTTAACAGTTTTCACTGTTAATCGAGCAATTTTTTTTTCTGTGTGCAGCTTCTATAAGACTTGTGAGAGCGATAGAGACTGTTTCAAACGAGAAAAAATCTCTTAATTGCCATAAACGAGCTTCAAAGAGCTTCGAGGCACTTCTTTGAAGTACAGTAATAAGTTAGGTACCCTTCTCATTCATTGTTTGAATTGATGCTTTTTACAAGTGGATGTTATATGAAAAGAGAATTGTAACCTTTTGTTTATCTAAAACTTTTAACAAGTGGATGTTATATGAAAAGAGAGTTGTAACCCTTCTGATTCATTTATCTGGATCTCCTTCAAGCTCACAAGAATGATAGAAACTAGATTACGCCTTCCGCAGTCCTGTTGTCTTTTGCTCTCTTTCATAATTAACTGCATGACGTCACACAGCACTTCTACATTATAAAATGAATGCAAAT
This sequence comes from Pherbina coryleti, assembly GCA_943735915.1. Classification (NCBI taxonomy): domain Eukaryota; kingdom Metazoa; phylum Arthropoda; class Insecta; order Diptera; family Sciomyzidae; genus Pherbina; species Pherbina coryleti. The sequence goes on from OX030951.1 coordinate 138,879,867, forward strand.
GTGCGATCACTTAGACAAATTGATGAATGTGAAAATAAATTCTTGCGGAAAAGTAAAGTAAAAATAACTACTCTTCTGTTTAAAAAAAATTTATATTTTCGCATACGAAAAAATTAAAATTTGTCAAACTTTCACGATTTTTATCTCCTTAACCATTTGAGATCGATTTAATTATATTACACTAATATGCTTAGGAGGTCCATATACATATTGTAAAACTTAGAAAAAAAAAATATTTAGTACATAGAACATAAATACATGCAGTTAATATAAACAAATGTGCTGTGTGACGTCATGCTCTCTCTCTTTCTCATTTTCGGAACGCGTAATCTTGTTTCTATCATTCTTGTCAAGCTCATAGAATTCTTTATCATACTATCATTGTGTATCTTTTCTCTCTATTTAATTCGAAAATTTTTATGCTGAATATTGCAAAGCTTTTACTACAAAAATTTGAATTTCTTGACATAATTGAAATAAAAGCTTTTTTGGACAGATTTCATATGTAAGAATATGAAAAAAAGAACTCTGTGTATACAATAGACAACAGTACATTGAAAACTGAAAAGCTTTTACGGCAAAGTAGAGTATTTTTATTGAAGCTTTTTAACAATTAACAACAATTTTTAACAATTTCAAACAGTTCAACTGGCTTCACAGGAAATCAAGAATTATTGTGGTAACTTTAAGTATTTAGGGTAATTTTGTTGTTGTTTTATTTATTTTAAATACTATTAAAAAAACAGCTTTTTTAAATAAGTTCGCAGTAAATTCAAGAGTAAACATCATATATTCAGCATATTTAGGAAATTTTGTCACTTTGACATTTAATGATCAGCTTCCCCCGACCATACCGCTCAAACTATGCAACAAAAACTGAGCAAGTTTTTGCGCCCATTTAACCCATGACAGCTTCTTTTAATGCTTATGTTCGGGCAAGGTTCGATAATAAATCATCTTTGTTAGCTTAGCAGCAGTATGTAGGCAACAAATACAAACAAGGACAGTTTTTGAAATTAAATAAGAGCACACACACACACACACACACACACTTTCACATACAAAACTCTTTCCCATACAAAAACACTTCCACGTACACTCAGCAAGCTTAACAGTGTGACCCTTTTTATTGATAGGCATCCATATATTAAAAAATAAAAATTATCTAAGGTTGCAGTTTGGGTTCTTGTCAAATGTCAGTTTTTGCTGCTTAAAATTTAAGCTTGCCTAAAATAAACAAAAAAAAAAAATTGCTTCTAGAAAGCTTATAAAAAATTCTTGTGAAAACCATTGATGGTTTTTTTTTCAATTTGATAGGGCTGGCAGCTCGACAGGCTGCTGTTGAGATTTATGCATATCTGTCAAGCTTTTTTAATTAAAAAAAAAAGAAAAAAAAAAACAATATTTATGGTGCTATCAGGAACTGAGCTTAATTGAGCGCAAAGCTGTTATAATTATTGAAAATTTTAGGGAATATCAGGAAGGGTTGTTAAAGTGAGCAGCAAGGTTGTAGTCAGTTTTTTACGAAATTCGCTTAATTTCTACAAAATGCTAAGAGCATATTGTGAACATTCCAGCAGTTATTTTGAAGCTTAAAATAAACTTGAGCTGCTGTTAGCCACAACCACTTTAAACAAATTTTGAATTTTGAAAATGTATGAATTTGCCTTAGTGAGTGAGTGAGTGAGTGTGAGTGTGTGTGTGTGTAAGTTTGTGTGTGTTCGTTATTTATTTATTGCGCTTATAAATATTCAATAAATGTTGCATACAACTTAAATGTGTCGAATAATACGCCCAAATTATAGACACACAAGCGCCCAGAAATATATGCACACACCCATCCACACACACACACACCCACACACACACACACACACTCAAAAAAGACACAACCACACTTAAACATTCACATCTACATCTGCATTGACTAAAAAGTGTTTGTGAGTGTAATGTGCAAACTGCTGAATTTGGTTGCATGCTTTTAGGCATAACCACAGAAATAAATTTCCCACAGGATCAAGCCATGGCACAAGAATAACAACAACAATACTACAACAAAAAGAATTCCAAAGGAACACTAGCATAGACCACAAAATAAATGTTAAGTACGTAGCAGAAACTAGTCAGAGCGTATAAACGAAATAAAGGAAACCCACAAAAATGCCGAATAATGCACTTTATTACCACTTAAATGCGCATAAAAGGAGGTAGAAGTGCCTGCTGTGCACAACATATTTACGAATAAATTAAAGCAGTACTAAAAAGGAGGAGAAAAAAAAAGAAAGCCACTTCATATGGAGGGTCAGGTGCGGTCTAGGTATATGTGCCACCGCTAGGGCAATATCCTTCGCCTGCCAACTCCCGCAGGAGTCACCAACTAATAAGATAGCAATAAATAATAAAATATAATCAAGAGTTATTTTTCCAGCAATTACAAGATGTTCAAATCGAGGTCAAGCGCAAGCTGTTGGCAACTCTATTTATGTACTTTCTAAGAGGACTCTATGTTGTGTGCAGAAGTGAAAAAACTATGGACAGCAAGTGCTTTTCAAAGATGATTGATGGACCAGTGAAAACATTGATTTGCTTATTAAAACAGTTTTGTATAATAAAAAATTTCACACAGTATTTCTCACATAATATAACTGAGGAGCAAAAATTGCTTCGAAAAGTCATTGTGTTTTTAATAGGGGTATTCACGATGTGGCAAAATAAATAAACCAGATTTCCTACGCATATTATTGAAGACGTTGTTGAACCTTGTAAATGCGATAAGTGCTTTAAGAAGAAAATGGGTTTATTGCACTTTTCAGCCAATCAAGATATTCTCTATATTGTGTAAAATTTAATTATAGGTAACCCACTAAAATCTGGACACTATAAAGTGTTAAACAAAGTGTTTTGCACTACATAGAAAGTATTAAGAGTCAAAAACAAAATTTTCGCTTCTGAACATTTTAATATGATCACTTAGTACACTTGTGAGCTTTACATTCAATCGTTTTTATTTTCATATTTCTATAGGGGTATTCACAATGTACTGTACTTGCTATACATGTTTTGAAATATATAGATATAGGTATAGATATAGATATAGATATAGATATAGATATGGATATAGATATAGATATAGATATAGATATAGATATAGATATAGATATAGATATAGATATAGATATAGATATAGATATAGATATAGATATAGATATAGATATAGATATAGATATAGATATAGATATAGATATAGATATAGATATAGATATAGATATAGATATAGATATAGATATAGATATAGATATAGATATAGATATAGATATAGATATAGATATAGATATAGATATAGATATAGATATAGATATAGATATAGATATAGATATAGATATAGATATAGATATAGATATAGATATAGATATAGATATAGATATAGATATAGATATAGATATAGATATAGATATAGATATAGATATAGATATAGATATAGATATAGATATAGATATACAGTGTTGCGCAAAACAATAGCAACAAAATCAGTGCGCTGTTACAAAATCGTGTATCTTTTTTAATATTGGGAGCACACTAAAATTATTATAGGAACCAAAGCACATATTCATACATCATATAAAAAACAAATGATATTCAAATTTGGTTTTGTTTTTTTATTATTAAATTTAATATTAATGTGACTACATTCAATTTGTTTGAGTGCAAAACAAAAGCAACAATACTTAAAAAATGTAAAAAGAGAACAGAAGTTCCAAAAAACAACGGTAAAAGTTCTTTTATTGTAAAGCACATGTTTTTTGTGAGTCATAAACATTTAAGCTTAGATTTGTTTTTGCCCTAATTGTGCCATTGACTGTTCCATTTATAATAGCACGTGATAAATACTGTAAAACTCTAAAATAACAAATTATTTCCGAATATAAAATGGAAAAATCGCAAATATCTGTCGCGAAGCATTTTAATATTTATCGGTCAATAGTTTGTAGATTAATAAAAAAGTATAACATCACAAAAGACGTAACAACGGTATATTCAGGAGGGCGCCCGCGGAAAACATCGCTGCGTGATGACAGGAACATTTGTGGCGTGTTCAAGCGATCTCCATTTGCCACCTCCAAAGAGGTTGTTCGGACACTTGATTTAGATATCCATCACAGCACTATTCGCAGAAGAGCCGTTGAGGAAATTTTAAGGAGTTACAGACCGGCAAAGAAACCTTTGCTTGCAGCTAAACTTAAACAAAAACGGCGAGGTGCTATAATTTAAACAATTTTGCATGAAATTTTGACAACGAGTTGCAATTTATTGTTTTTTAGACTCAGTTTTGCAAAAGAGCACCTAAATTGGACCGTTAAAAAATGGAAAACCGTTTTGTTTAGCGATGAATCAAAGTTCAACTTGATTAATCCAGATGGGATGTGCACTGTACGGTGCGCCCAGGTACACAACTTGAATCCCGAAACTGCAAAATTGATTTTAAGCACGGAGACGATGGTATTATGGTCTGGACTTGTTTTTCCTATTATGGAGTCGGACCATTTCATAAAATCGATGGTATTATGGATCAATTTGTATATAAAGACATTTTAGAAAGCAAGATGCTACCATATGCAAAGTGGAATATGCCGCTTCAGTGTACGTTTTAGCACGTCAACGACCCGAAGCACACTTCAAAGCTCATCAAAGATTACATTAGAGACAATGGGATTCAAGTCCTTGATTGGCCGGCACAATCACCAGACTTGAATCCCTTATAAAATCTTTTTGGGATTTTGAAGAAAAGAGTTTCTGGTCGAAGGTTTTCCAATAAAACTGCACTGTGTGAAACCTTGAAACTTAAGTGGGAACAAATACCTAATACCACTATATCTAATTTAATAGAGTCGATGCCGCGCAAATGTGCAGCGGTATTCAAGAATAATGGGTCTTACACCAAATATTAATTATGTTGCTATTGTTTTGCACTCAGACAAATTGAATATAGTCACATTAATTTTAAATTTAATAAAGAAAACAAAACCAAATTTGAATATGATTTGTTTCTAATATGATGTATGAATATATGCTTTGGTTCCTTTAATAATTTTTGTGTATCCCCAATATTAAAAAAGATACAAGATTTTGTAGCAGCGCATTGATTTTGTTGCTATTGTTTTGCGCAACACTGTAGATATAGATATAGATATAGATATAGATATAGATATAGATATAGATATAGATATAGATATAGATATAGATATAGATATAGATATAGATATAGATATAGATATAGATATAGATATAGATATAGATATAGATATAGATATAGATATAGATATAGATATAGATATAGATATAGATATAGATATAGATATAGATATAGATATAGATATAGATATAGATATAGATATAGATATAGATATAGATATAGATATAGATATAGATATAGATATAGATATAGATATAGATATAGATATAGATATAGATATAGATATAGATATAGATATAGATATAGATATAGATATAGATATAGATATAGATATAGATATAGATATAGATATAGATATAGATATAGATATAGATATAGATATAGATATAGATATAGATATAGATATAGATATAGATATAGATATAGATATAGATATAGATATAGATATAGATATAGATATAGATATAGATATAGATATAGATATAGATATAGATATAGATATAGATATAGATATAGATATAGATATAGATATAGATATAGATATAGATATAGATATAGATATAGATATAGATATAGATATAGATATAGATATAGATATAGATATAGATATAGATATAGATATAGATATAGATATAGATATATATATAGATATATATATAGATATAGATATAGATATAGATATAGATATAGATATAGATATAGATATAGATATAGATATAGATATAGATATAGATATAGATATAGATATAGATATAGATATAGATATAGATATAGATATAGATATAGATATAGATATAGATATAGATATAGATATAGATATAGATATATATATAGATATAGATATAGATATAGATATAGATATAGATAAAGATATAGATATAGATATAGATATATATATAGATATAGATATAGATATAGATATATATATAGATATAGATATAGATATAGATATAGATATAGATATAGATATAGATATAGATAAAGATATAGATATAGATATAGATATAGATATATATATAGATATAGATATAGATATAGATATAGATATAGATAAATATATATATAGATATTTTGTTTAGGGTGATAAGTATTACACTAGGCGACAAAAGAAAGTTTACGATTTCATATGTTGCAAAAATTGTCATGTATTAACTTACTCTGCGTAAATATCGCTCTAATAATATACACATCGAAGCGCCGTTATCTCTTCTCATTGAACACATATTTCTCTTTTAAATTCTACGCATCAAGCAGATGCGAAAAAAGAAAATTGATTGTTGAAGAGCGGAAAAAAGGTGACTCGTATGGAAGATTACAAAAAAATTCCATATCAAAGACAGGAATACGAAATATCTATGAACAATTTAAGACCACCACATCATTTTGGAGGAGGTCGAAAACCAAAAATATCAATGCACGAAGAGAGTTATTCTAAAGCAGTGATATTCACGTAGTACAGTGGTGTTCACACGCATACTGCTTTAATTTTCAACTTTTGTACTTGTGTTAGTAGCTCTCTCACTCTTTGCACTGACAAAAATTGTTGTGCAGGTATTAAGAAAGAATTGTGTTATAATTATCATTATCTTTATCAGTATCATTATCATTATCACTATCATTATCGCTGTCACTATCATTATAATTATTATTATTATTATTATTATTATTATTATTATCCTGCAAGTAACGCATATTCATATGCCTCAAACATTTCGTGCAGTGCAAAACCCACGACCAAGAGGCATAAACCTTTGAACTTAAAGTTTGAGCGCCAACTGATTGGGAGAGCTTCGTGCATACGATCATGTACGCGTTTCGATTCTCGAATAAAGCTTTCGAGTCTCACCACGCGTGGTACTACGTGAACATCACTGTTCAAAAACGTTAAGTAACAGCTAATCCTGAAATATCGGCCAGACAGCTTAAAGAATACCTAGAATAAGATCTTTCGGAAAGAATGGTACGGAGAAAATTGAGAAGTTTTCGACTTTAAATTTTTGTGGCAAAGAAATGGCCGCTAATTTCGTAGGTTAATAAAAAAAAGCCTTGCTTTTGCTCTTCAATATGTGAGCATACCGGAGTCGCACTGGAATAAAGTTCTTTGGTCCAACGAATCAAAATTCGAATTAAAATATGCAAAAAAATGTAAAAGAGTGTGATGTAGGAGGAGAATCGCTTATGGCTTGGGGGTGCTTCTCTGTTTATGGTGTCGGAAATCTCGTAAAAATAGACACACGGATGATAGCTTATATTTACGTTAGTATATTACAAGCAAGTATGCATTAAAAGTGCAGAGAAATTTAACATGGGGTCGTTTATCTTTCAACAAGAAAACGGTCCGAAGCCTACATAACGCATTGCCATGCAGTATTTTGAAAAAAATTCAATTGAAGAACTAAACCGGCCGACTCAATCTCCAGGTTTGAACCCCATTGATCATAAAAAAAAAAATAAAAATAAACTGGCCATTTCAGGCCTTGAAAGGACTTTGACCGAACTTCTTATGATCAAATTGTGTTGTGCGTGTTTATTAGATGTTTGAACACAATTGATCGAGAACTGGGCCTACATTGGACCCCACAGATCATATTGGATGGAAAAATACGAATTGCAATTCAAACATGACATAATTTTGGAATGAAATGCAACATCAGTGGGTCAATAACCCTCGCAATATGATTCTAAATCGATTGCTAAGCATGCAAAATCGCTTCTGAGAAGTTATTCAAAATAAACGTGGCAACACTAAATATAAGTTTAAGATAAAAATAAAAAAGTTAACATACAAAAAACTTTTTTATGATGCTCCAAAAGAACGTGCACTTTCAATTGTCGCCTTACTTTTAAAAATTATGAGTTCTCTCAAGTATAAACAATCCAGTTCTGCTTAAGAAAACTGTTTTTGTTTTTGTTTTATAATTTATAGTTAAATTTATAGTTTAATTTTATAGTTAATAAATATTAAAAAAAAAAATGTGTGATCTTTTAATAAAAAATGCGATTAACAGCAAATATAAAATTGTAAACTTTCATTTGTCGCTTAGTGTTAATAGTCATACGGTGCTCAGATCTGGCAACTCTATTATCATTTGTGCTTAATTTGGAGGCTAATTTTATAATGGAAAGACTTTTGCCAGAACAACTATTGCAAATTGTACACTCTTGTTGAGATAATACACGTCGAAAGTTGTAAAAAATAATCGCACAAAAATGTTCACGTGGTAATTCCAATTTTTTTGCTACAATACAATTTAGAAATCACTGTAAACAAGACAATAAGGGCACGTACACCACAACATTGTGATTACGTATAAGCTGAAAATGATCTCTAACCTTCCAAAGGAAGCGTTAGTTTGATTGGAATGACGCTAGCGTTGCCAGATCCCGAAATATAAATAGCAATCAACGTATCATTTTAGGACATTTCCATGGCAAAAATTTCAAGGATAAACAGATTTTTAACTGTTTATAATTGTGTAACTTCCATTTTTTTTTTGTTTTTTTTTGTCTGGAGAACAAATAAAAGGTTCTTACCCATTTTCACGAAAATTCAATTCCATTTTGAAAACATAATAAATCTGGTATGATTTACAGTAGAAAAATTCAAATGTTATTTTTATATAAGTTCCTGAGTATATAAAAATAATAACAAAATGGGAAATTGTTTTTTTGTTTTTCTTTTTTTTTTTGTTCATTAAATACAACGAATCATTCCGCCCCTTACTTTCATTAGATTTGAAGAACCTCTTCAAAAAAATTCTTACGTAGATAGGCAATTAGCCTTTCATTGGAAGGCCTTATTATTTTGAAATTGAGTGTTTCTGACAACATGATGCAAATAGCTTTTGTATACTCTCAAACAAACAATATTTGTATGAAATAACTATATTGCTTGCATTTGAGAAACTTACTTTGGCTCAAATAAATCAATATTTAAGAAATATCTTGATGAAAAAAAAGTTTTTGTATTACTTCAATACAAATGTGTTACTATTATTTGATTACTGTAACATCGTGAATACACCTAATATTTGCCTAAAATTATTTGCCTTATTTCAAAATGTTATCTCAATATTCTCAAAATTTTTGCTTATTTCTATAAGTTTTTTTTCGCTCAAATATAATCCTTTATGTAAACAAACGTTAATCTTTACAGAAAATTTAGGGAATCCCCACATGCTACAATGCTAGAGTGCATTTTTTTCACAAAATCTACCTGCACCTATTCAACTCGATTTGTTCTAGTCTTGAAGTCGCTTTAAATTATGTTGAATAAACATAAGCCTTAAACGAATTCCCGACCCCCACTCCCCCGTTCCAACGATTCAGTGAATCGCTGCTGTGCTACTCGCACTTTTGTTAGGAAATAATTTTAAAGCTCCTTTGAGTGCCTGCGACCTCAAGTCAATAGGGAGCATAAAAGTTTGTAGACAATTTTTGTGTGTAATTTTGTTATTTTACTACACGCCAAATACTTTCGAACACCCGTTAATCTTACGCAGAAAAAGAGCTTTGATACTCAGAAAAAGAGCTGATATTAAGTACAGTGTTAGTTAAATATAATTATGTTGCATACATTTTGGCGTGTTGTAAAATTTTTGTTTTGAGCGCTTCAAGGTAAAGAAAAAAAGTTGGTCTTGTGCTGGGGAACTTATTTTAAACCGAATAAATTTCGTGGCATTAATTTTATTATAAAATACTTGTGTGATTATTCTTATTAGTTAAGAAAAAATGTTGCATATTTGCAGGCTTTTCAGCGCTTGAGTTAAACTAGTGTACTTATTAATAAAAATTAGAACAAAATAATTGCACTTTGTTTTGCGCGATAATATTGAAGAGTATGAGAACCGCTCAACTAACGCAAATAAGCTTCTTAAAAGATGTCATTAAACTTAATAAAAGCTTTTATGGAAAGTTAGTAACTTTTAAAAGCACTCGACTTCTACGGATTTCAAAAGTACTGACTTCTTTAAAGCCATAAATTCGAGCTTTCTTTATTTTGTAGAATTTTCTTGAACTTATATTCAACATCAGAAAGCAACTTCCAAAAGACTGTTGATAGCTTGCTTTTACAAACATTATACAAGCAACTATTACCTCTATAAAGCTTCGAAATAAAAATTACAGAAGTCAATTCCAATTTGATTGAAGAAAGCTTTACAAAAGCTTAAAAATCAAAAACCAAAACTTTCAAACATAAAACAAGTGAACTTTATAGAAGCTTTGTTATAAAAATTGCATAAGACTTTTTTGAATTGGTTGAAGGAAGCTTTATCGAAACTTACAATTTCAAAATAAAAATTTTGATCATAGAATTATTACAAAGAGTAGATTTCGCCATTATTTATAATAAACTAGCATACCCGTTCCCAGCGTTGCTTGGGAGTATAAATATGATATGAAAACATATTTTCATATCTCTACGATATATTGGTCTTATGGCAACACTGCAGAAGAAATTAACTGAATGCAGCTATAGCGCGGTGAGTTGTAGACTCTCACCTTTCTCGCTCAACAAAGAGATAAAGCTACTGTTTGCTGTTTATAAATACAATAAAAAGAGTGGCACGCATATAAATACGATATATTGGGCTTATGGCAAGAATGATAGAAACCAGATTACGCGTTCCGCAAATGAAAGAGAGAGAGAGAGAGCATGACGTCACAAGCGATATTGTCAGACTTTGGAATAATATTACTCCCACACCCACGCCTAAATATTTTTTTTTCTTATTTTTATAATATGTAAATGGACCTCTTAAACCAATTGGTACATAAAATTTTGTCAGTCTCGAAAAGTTTAGGAGATAGAAATCTTGAAAGTTTAAAAAATTCATATTTTTTGTATACAAAAATATTCATATTTTTATACAAAAGAGTAGATATTTTTACGTTACTTTTTGAAAATAATTTCTTTTTAATTTCGTCAATTTGCCTAAGAGATCGTACATTTGCATACGTTTTTGTCAAGCAAAAGTACTGTGTGACGTCATGCACCCAGTTAAGAAAGAGAGCATTAGATAATGGGAGTCCCATTATGGGACTGCGGGACGCGTTATCTTGTTTCTATCATTCTTGGGCTTATGGCTAGACTGTAGCAGGAATTAACAGAGTGCAACTATCTACTCAAGAGACCAGCGCGGTGAGTTGTAGAATCTCACCTCTCTCTCTCAACAAAGATGTTATTTCATGCTGCTTATACAATGGCAGCATGGATTAAAATGCATGAATTCTTAAATAATTTGAGGTTAGCTAGAGAGAGCAGTTTTGTTTGTTCTTTTTATCGAAGCTCTTTTGAAGTTTTTACTTCCATAAATGAATTTATGTAATCCAAAGTAATACTTTTGTTGGAAACTCGGCAAAGAGCTAAAAAAAACGCTTCAATAAAAAATTATTGAAATCCTTTTGCAGGCTAAAATGGAGAAGTTTAGTTTGTTTTTTTTAAATCGAAGCTCTTTTAATTTTATAGCTATTCATCACTTCATAAACGAATTTTAGAAATTTAAAGTTTTAGCTTTGTTAGAAACTTTAAGCTAAGCTTCTACAAAACTAATGAATTTAACTTCTGAAAAACATTACAAGCGCTTTTATATCAACTATGTCTTCATTAGTGGTTAAACTTCTTGCCGCAATTTTTATAGAAAACCAATCGAAGCTACAGCTATCGAACTTCAACTCTTACCTCCATCAATGAATTTTCGAAATATAAAGTTTTAGTTTTTTTAGAAAGTAGAAACAAAGCTAGATAAACTAATTTTAAGGGTTACTTCGATAACGCTTCTAATAATCCTTTGCTGGCTGAGAAGAAGTAGCCTAGTTTGTTCTTTTTACCGAAGCCCTTTTGGAGTAATAGCTCTTCATTACTTCCATAAACGAATTTTAGAAATTTAAAGCTTTCGCTTTGTTAGAAACTTTGAACTTAGCCTCTACAAGACTTCCGAATCCAACTTCTGAAAAATCTTACAACCGCTACTATGGCAATTATTTCTTTGTCAGTGGTTAAACTTCTTACAGCAATCTTTATATAAAACCAATCGAAGCTACAGCTAGCGAACTTTAACTCTTACTTCCATAAATGAATTTTTGAAAATTAAAGTCTTAGTTTTGTTAAAAAGATAAACTAATTTGAGGTTATTTCGATAACACTTCTATAAAAAAATATTGAAATCCCTTACACGCTAAGAGGAAGTAGTTCAGTTTGTCAATTTGTGCTTTTTACCGCAGCTCTTTTTGGAGTTATAGCTATACATAACTTCCATAAAGATATTTGAAAAAATTTTCAATTTTAGTTTTGTTAGAAACTTTGAACTAAGATCAAAGACCTCTATAAAACTTCTGAAAAGTGCTTTTATATGAAATATGTCTTCGTTAGCGAGTAAAATTTTCGCCGCAAGTTTTATAGAAAACTTATCGAAGTTACAGCTGTCGAACATTAAAATTTCTTGAAGTTCGAAAGCTATCCTTATCGCTTTCCCTATCGACGTTTCTCAGTTAGTTACTTGTTAGTTAAATGAGCCTGTTGTATGAGCCTTTTTGGCAGTTATGAATTTGGGCAGCATGAAAAAATTCTCTGTTATGAAAACTTTTGCCATGTGAATAGAAAATTAATTAAATGAAAGCTTTTTTTTAGGGTTTCATCAGACAGCACCAATTAATTGCGAAGTTTCTGGCATGATTTTTGACTTTTCATAAAGTTTTGCAATAAAAGCAAAATTTTTACAAAGTGCTTGATATGAAGCTTAGATCTCTTTCCCTATATATATATCTCTCTCTCTCTCTCTCTCTGCGTATATAGTCTCTTTTATATCAATTTTTAATATTTACCGCGTTTTGACTGCTAGAACCGCATTTTCGGTGCGCTTGTTTTTCTTTTATTTATGTTTTTTTTATGCTCTGGCTTTATTATTGCAATTATGTGGTTGCATCCGTTTCACCAAAGCACTCAACAACTCTGGGTAGCCCATAATTTTTTTTTTTTATTATATTATTTTCAGTTGTAATAAAAAAGCCTTAAGCAGAAAAAACTTTAAACAACAAAAACAACACAATGCTTTGGAAAAGAAAAAAAAAACATTTCAACGAAATTGCAACCGCAGCGTGAATGAAAAACTTTTTAATTGTTTAAATTACGCGGTCGCACTTCCGTTTGCTGTGCCAACTTTAGAAGGAGATCTGGAGAGAGCGAGAGCGAGAGAGAGAGAGAGAGAGAGAGAGAGAGAGTAGCAACAAAGCAACATAGAGCTGCCAACTTAGCGAAAATAACTTTATTATTTGCATAAACTTTATTATCGAAAAACGGTGCCAAGAAGTGCAAACGCGAAAATAATTTTCAATATTTGTAAATTTTTATATATTCTTAACTTTTTTTTCCTTTATTGAAAGTATTGAAATCAGAGGTTTTTTAGATGATTTTTTTTAACTTTGAACCAAGGATTTTAGGTGTTCTATCTATTTAGTCAAATCTGTCTTTGTTCGAAATGTGTTGATAGACTATTAGTGTGAAGAGGGAAGGGCAATCAAGTGAAACATGTGTAGGATGTTCTAAGTGTGGTGCAAAGCCGAATGTGAATTCTCATGCACCGTAATATTGTAGTTTATTTTACAATTTTTTTTTTTTACAAAAGCATTGGCAACTCTGCATATAATTGCGAGAGAAATGTTGTGAGCTTGATGAAAACCATTGTGTGCGTCGTCGTTGCGACGTCATTTTAATTAATGACAGCAAAGTTTATTTTTATTTTTTTTTCCATTGCATAAGCTTAATACTGCATTTTTCTGTTTATATTTCTGTTCGATAAGGTTCCTGTTGCAAATGTTATGACTTCCGAAAATTTTCCTTTAATCCTTGCTTTAGCGGAAACACTCTGACATTAATAAATTCAAATTAAATGCAAGTTTAATATCAATTTAAATTCCAGCCCACAGCTGGTGGCTTCCTTTTAGTTGCAAACTTCAATAACGTCGCATAATGTGTCGGAATGTGTTTATTCGTGAGAAAAAAATCAATAAAAGGTTTTTTATCTTAAGGTTTAACAGAGCTATTACGTTAAGTTCTAAGTTATGTTAGTTATAACGCAAAGTTATAAGTTCCTAAAAATTTTATGGAGCATACTTTCAGGCAAAGGCTGGTACAGAGAACACGAGCGAATTCATTACCTTTTCATATAAAATCGACTTGAACTCTTATAAGCCGAGTTTATAAGAGTTTATAACAGCCCAAAAAGTATGCTTTAAAACTTTTCTATCTTCACTCAAACAAACAGCATCAAATTGTGTCAAGTCGCATTTAATTCATTCCATTTTTTAACTCATTTCAGACCTGAACTTGAAATATTAACATATGTAGAAACCCATTTGTTCCTCCATTCTTCTTTTTGGATTAAAAATACTTTCTTCGCAAATTTAATAACGTTGGTCATACAAGCTTGTATAATTTCACAATGGTACCTTGTATAATTTTATCGTGCTGACGCGCAAACAGCAACAACTTTCAAGTTTTAGAGAGAAAACGCAACGCCTTCAAGAAAATTGTCACTAATTTTTGAAGGAACATCTGAATTGTAATTTAAATAAATATGTATTTATAATTAATTTTTTTAAGGTATCCATTTTTTGTGGATTTCTCCAAAATTTTGTTAACAATTTTTGAAAAATATTAAAGTAAATCAATCAAAAATGGTCTGTTTTTCAACACAAATTTGCTCAGTTAGATAAAGTAATTAAGAGGGTGATTTCATAAGTCAGGGATATTTTTAATTAACAGGCATTTTTTTCGGCAAAAAAGGATTTTTTTCTCAACATGGTTTCCTTTTAAATCCATACCAAATAATAAGTTTTGTGAAGGTGCTCAAAATAGGCGTTTGTATCAGTGATGACCTCTTCGTTCGACTCAAATCTCTAGCCCACGAGCTATTTTTTCAGGTTTGGGAATTGGAAATAAACGCAGGAGGCTGAAACCGGAGAATATGGTGAATGGGGTAGCAGTTCGTAGCCCAATTTTTGGATTTTTTCCATGGATACAACAGACGTGTGCGCCGGTGCATTATCGTGGTAATAACATTTGATTGAAATGTGAAGACCTGCCGTATAGGCTTAATTTCACGTTGCCCCATGCCAATTGGGTCGGCGTTCACGGAATTGATATACAGTACGTAAGTCTTTAGGACTTTAGTACCAAGCTAATGCAAATACAACGTCCATCCGACCTCTCCTGGGCGTTACTTCCATGACTCTAGACGCGAACAACGCCCTGTCATAGTGTTTCAACACCGGTTACACACCTTACTTAACCCAGCGTTAGTGTGGTGGGAAAAAGTCACGTCATTAGTGTGGTGGGGTATGACATACCCCAAAAGTATAAGTCGTATAAATACTACAAAAAAATTTTATCGAAAAAATTCAAATAGGTTCTCATTTCTTGATTGATTTACTGATAAACAAATAATATTTTAAGTGCGTTGCAATTGAAACAAAAAATAGTTTTATTGAAACTTACAAATACTACAAAGAAGATATTGAAGGAAATAAGGTCTATGGGGTATGTCATACCCCACCACACTAACGCCGGGTTAAGTGTATATTTAAATTCATAAATATACTGTATGGATAGCAACCGATGCTGGAACGCTACAGTACCAATTATGGACGATTGGGTCACCATCAACATTTATTGGTGGAAATTAAAACCCATCTAGAATCTCTGACAATTTATGGGTATTGCGACCCGGTTCATTAAGCGCAACTCCACGCCGATCTCACAGACCTATTTGCGACATTGAACTACCACAGCCAGCACGATACTCCCCGAAGGTCCAGCCCTGCGATAGTCTCCCCGGGCAAAAGGGATTTACCTCAAAACGCACCAACACACACCGACACATCTGCACCCATCGTTCATGAGTGTGATGGCAAAAGCCACCACTATTGGATTTGTTACAGTGTAGACCACATCACTTCTGGCTGTGTGTGACACATGTTCACCAATAGCTTGCACCTTTGCAAACTAGCACTAAGATATACTTTTTACCTCGGAAAACCCGATTCTGACACCTCATATACACCAAGATATACACCAAATTTTCATCGTTTAACCAGTCTTTATAAGATGCTGTTGATATATCCATGAGACCAATGCCAATGCGCCATTGGAAATTTTGATAGTATGTCTGTCGAGCGTAACGACTATCCCCGTGCTATCAAATTTTAAGGATCATTGCTATTCCTTCGTAGGCTTACACTACCGTTGATCATGTCAAACGGTCCAACTCCAGAATCTGGGTAGTTCCTCTACATTTATACAGGATAGGGCGAACCCGTTGCTTGCGACTATCCTCCTTTATCCTGGCTTTGGACAGGCTGCTTGGGAGAACAGGCGGAGTTGCATTGTCATGGTGGAAGACCACATTTTTCTTCGACAAATGCAGTCGTTTTTGCTTCAAATCTATTTTGAATCTGCCCAACAGCTGTTAATAATATTCTCCGGCAATATTTTTAGTCTTTTCAAGGTAATCGATGTGAGTGATCGAAGTGTTGGTCGACAGACCCGCTTTGACCTTTTCAGATGCACGTTCACCCGAAGAAGTCCACTACTTTGGCTGGTTCTTGGTCTTTGGTGTATTGTGAATGTATCCATGTTGCGTCTACGATTACCAAACACTACTTTGAAGTGGTCACAAGGTTGCGCGTATTGTCGAGGGTGAGCAATAGTGGCACCCATCGCACGGATAGCATTTTCTTGTCCAAATATTCATGTAAAATGTGATGCCACAACCCACTCAGTTGAGACTCATACAGCCTCAGCCACCTCACGTTCTTTCATTCTCCGATCGTCCAATATCATTCCATGGTAGCGACCAATATGTTCAGCGTCACTTGTCACAACGTTATTCAGTAAACCACTTCTTAACCATGAAAATGAATGGTGAATAGTCCCCTAGTAATCATCAAGCCTTTTCTTGGTTTCGGTGATGGGTTTTTTCGCAAAAAATAATGCTTGATGACATGAAATTCACTTTTTTCCATTCTCGTCGAAATTCACTAGGTTGTCTGCTTACAATAGCTGTCAATTACAAACTAAATGCCCCAGCTGCCTCAAAATTTGACCGTAGACTTTTTGACAGGGTTGCATGCCAAGTTACTGTACGGGAAATTCAAAAAGTCACTGACTTCTCAAATTGCCCTCATCTGTGTGTTCAAGCTCAATGAAAATAATTGGTTGCAAAAAGCCTTCTTTGGATTGAAACCCATTTTCGCATTATTAACATTTTTTTTTTTTATAAACTTTTTTATCCTTTTACGATAATTTTGCTTTGATTTTGAATTGAACAACATTTCATTCAAAACTATAGCAAACACTAAACATATGCTTTAGTTGTCAGACAAACAAGGAAATCGCTGAAAAATTATCTGAAATCAGTGAAGTGCAAATGAATAATTTACAAAGAGAAAAATTACAGACAATAAAAGCAACAACACCAAGTTGCTCTTTTCTTTATTTTGAACAGAATCTTTTAGAGCTGCTGAAAAGCACAAGAAAGTAATAAAGACAAACAGAAAAAAAAAAAATAATAGCAAAAACAACAACAACATAAAACGAAAATAAACAAATGCGTTTCGCATTCGAACAATTCAAAATTTGTTGTCCTTACAAATTCAAGGATTTACGACACGCTGTGCATAGGGTGTGCACTAAATGCGACTATTTAATGCTGTGTGCAAGTGAGTGTTTGTGTTTTTGTTTGTGTTTGCGTTTATGTGTGTGTGTGTTTGCGTACGAGTGTGCATAAATGCGTGAGTAGATGCTTATAAAGAAAAACAAATAAACGCTGTGGGGTACGAGGTAAATTTCATTATGATGATGTTGATTATGATGCCGTTATTTTCTCCTCATACTACATCTGAGTAACGGTTGATTGCTTAACACTCGGTTAATTATTTGATTTCCCAGCATCAAATTTTCTTAAGAATGTGCTTCAAACAACTAATATTAGTTTAATCATGAATGCTGCAAAAGAGCATGAACACTGTAAATGTTACATGAGCAAAATAGAGCGACAGAGAAAGAGAGGGACTTTGTTAGGTCTCCATCAGTGTTGCCAGATTTATTTTTAAAAAAACTGTATATTTAAAAAAAACTTTTTTGCACCATCAGTTTCGTGTACCATCAGTTAAACTAGCTGAACCCTACAACGGAAGTGTGGAAAAAGGGAGGAGTTAACAACAAAATAGCTTAACCTCAACATGCTCTGATAACGGTAAGCCACTCCAAAAGTATGACACGATCTATGTTAACCTTGACACAGGGTGCCTCATAAGTAGATAAGAACGAAGTTACTAATGTAAAAGCGTTCTCTCTGTTAAAATAAACTTCAGGGTAACTTTGTCCGCATATTGGTGGATCACAGTGAAAAGGCATGCAGGACTACTGATGAGTTGGTGTAGCGGCCAACGATACAGTCTGTCTAGTCTGCTGTGTGATTTGCTTTATACAAAGACGTTGTTGCTATTGTTGGTTGTTGCCTTCATTGTCTTCATGTTGTCTTCTTGTCAACATACTTGGCCTAAATCTCAAATTTGTTTTAAATTTAAAAAAAAAACTGTATTTTCAAAAAAAAAAAACTGTTCTTTACACATAAAAAATAACTAAAACAATTCATTTAAAATAAAATAAAATAATATTTATAAATACTAAATAAAATTATAAATAATATACTCCTAAACAGAAAAAAATAATATTTAATTCGGAACATTTATATCACATTAGTTTTAATGAAATTAAATGTAATTATTTTTTGGAAATTAATTTCTCAATTTTTTTAAACATTTCATTCATTCGATAATTTAAATTTAATGCAGCCTGAATATTTTTTCCTAGGAGTTTTTTAGGAGTTCTTAAAATACCGCAGAGAGCTGAAATTTCTAGGCTATTTCTAATTTTAGTTTTATTTAAATTGACTTGGGAAAATACTCTTACCACATTTGCAAAGAACCGCGGTAACTATTTTTTTCAAAAACTTAAACGTTTCACTTTCATCGTCCCTTTTTACCTTTGATCAAAAATTTCCCGGAATTTATTCAGAAAATAAAAAATACAAGATTGTGCATCAAAATCGATATTTTCCCCTTCAAAATAATCCCCATTGACTGCAACGCACTTATGTAAGCGCTTGATCCAATCCTCGAAATATTTTTTATATTTGTTTTACGGTATGGCCACGGTATGGATTTTTCCATCATCTCATCTTGGGTGCTGATACGCGTTCCTTAAGTTGACCGAATAAAAAAAAGTAACAGGTAGCCAAATCAGGTAAATTCGGTGGTTATTGAATGGTTTTCGTTTCGTTTTTAGCCAAATGTTCACGAATAACGATGGCATTGTGCGACGGTGCGTTATCGTGGTGCAAGATTCACGAGTTGTTTGCCACAAATCCGGTCTTTTTTGGCGAATTGCTTCACCCAAATAATACTCATTGTTGACTGTTTGACCTTGTGGAAGGAATTCATGATACACAAAACCCTTATATTCCATGAAAACTGTGAGCGTCGCCTTCTTTTTCGACTGAAAACGACGTGGTTTTTTCGGTCACTCCTCATTTGGTGCAGACCATTCACTCGCTTGATGTCTGGATTGCGTGTCATACTCATAAATCCACGTCTCATTTCCAGTAATGATTCGTTTGATGAATGTTGGGTAGGATTCGTCCTTGGAAATCATGTCTTTTTCGACGTCTACGTGGTCCCTATTTTGCATGAAATTCAGATCTTTTGGCACCAGCTTTGCAGCGACACGTCTGAGGCCCAAACCAAAATGTCTCGAACGGATCCAAAACCAATACCCAACTCCTTTGCCATCTTTCTAATGGTTAATTTGCAGTTTACGGTCATCCATTCTTTGATTTTGTTGATGTTTGCGTCGGTTTTCGATGTCGATGGCCTGCCACTGCATTCATCATCGTTCACGGACTCACGGCCACTTCTGAAACGTTCGTGTCACTGATAAACGACTGTTTTCTACAGAGGATCGTTGCCGAAACACTTTTCTAACATTTGCAACGTCGTCGCACCATTATCTACATTCTATATGATCTGTATTATTATTAACAAAGGTTACAACGTTACTCTTGTAGATGCCAATTGCATCACAGTCTTATCAACTCAAAAAAGAAATCGTGTATTTTAATGTGATATGCAACTCGGACTACTAACGATAATAGCTTCGTTGTGGAAATGTCTGTCGAATTGTCCACCATGAATCCTGCAACAGAGTAAAACCCTCCTGGTGCTGCGTTTCTCCCAAAACATGCTTGACTATTGCGTTTGTTTTTGCTCTGCCACATGCAACCTTTTCCAACAGCTCCGAATCTGAAATATTTTCTTTAAGAAGAGAAACCAAATGGCTCATTGCCAAAAACAAAATATTACGTTCTACGCAGAAAGCTGCCAAGTACAGTTTCTTTGTGAGGAGACCTTTGTGTTAAACTTTCCAGCTTCATAGAACTGTAAGGTGGATCCTGTATATATTTTAATTGCATTTGATCTTTCCAGATGTTTTGTTGTCTTCGCATGTAACTTGAGCTCGCATTTTGCACTTGCATACTTTGCAAAATGCCAAGTTGTTCGGGCTTTGTTCTATCAAATTTTTGAGCAAAGCGTTCTCCTTCCAAACTTTGAGAACAACAGACCTTCTTTTTTTTGTTGTATCTAAATAGAGTCAATTTGCAGGTTTAAAAACAGTTTTGTAAAGGGTGTCCCAACAAGAACGCAATTGAATTGTTTCTCTGGCTGTATGACATGTGGCGCCGTCTTGTTGGAACCACATGCCCTCCACATTCATTTCTTCAATTCTAGGCAAGAAAAAACTGGTTATCATTTCACGATACCGAACACCATTGACTGTTTGCGCTTGACCTGCCTCATTTTCATAAAAAAAAGGTCCAATGATTCCTCCAGCCCAAAAACCACACCACACAGTGACACGTTGAGGATGCATTTGCTTCTCGTGAACCCAAATGCGACAATTCTGCCTATTGACGAAGCCATCGAGATGGAAATGGGCCTCGTCACTGAAGATGATTTTAGCGGCAAAATCAGCATTTTCATGTTGTCTCTCCAATACCCAATTAACGAACTCCCTTCGCTGTCCATGGTCAGCTGGCTTCAGTTCCTGAGTCAATTGAACTTTGTATGCATAAAGATGCAAATCTTTCGTCAAAATTCGCTGCATAGTGGATTTGGAGACTCCAATTTGTTGAGCTCGGTGTCAAATTGAGGTGGATGGAGTTTGAGCGACATCATCACGTACAGCTGCGACATTTTCGGTCGATCGACCTGGTCGAAGGCGCGTTGTTGTCTTTACATCACTAACAGACCCAGTTTCGGCAAATTTATCCATTAATCTCTTTACAGTTGACTCTTTTGGAGCATTATTGTGACCCCAAATTGATCGCAATTTGCGAACTGTAGCTGCAAAACTTTCACCATTTTGGAAAAACAATTTCACAATGAGAATGCGTTGTTCATTCGTGTAGCGCTCCATTTTTACTAACCTCGTACCTTCTACTAGCAAACAGTAACAATTGTTCAAATGTCAAACAATGACACTTCCAGTGTTGCCACATTTAAAAATTGCGTTCTTGTTGGGACACCTTTACTTTTATTTTTGTTACGCACCTGAGAATATGTCGTGTTTGTTTCGTTCGCTGGTCGTTTTTTATTAGTCGAACTATTAAATTGAAGATAAAACCTATTTTTTCTTATATTTCTTAATATTTTTGGATAAAAACTTGTCCATATTTCAACTCCAAGCAAAAAACTACAGTCAACAGCAACCAACGAGCAGAAACTAAATTAAAACAAAGAACTGACAATCAAACTAATGTTTCGAATCAGGGCAGCAATGCAATCGTAGGAGTGCAATGTCATCATAGGGTTGCCGTAAGATTTTTTTAAAAACATACAAAATTTCACATTTTATTGTAATTCCATATTTTATAATTCTTTGAATTTGTGGTCAAGAATTGTGGTCAATTCAAATTTGAAAAAGTAAGTTTGATTTGAAGTTAAAATAATCATTAAATACGTAAAGCAAAGCCATTAAAGCAAAAAAGCTACTTTATCGCCGAAAAATTCCCTTTTTTGGTATAAAAAGCGCATTTTTGCCTTTTTCTTAAAAAGTATAGCAAAAATCTGGCAGCACTTATCGCTAGTCTTATTAATTAAAAACAGGTTATCTTCATCAATTGCTCAGAGTGGATTTTTTTTTTTTGATCTGTAGCAACAACCACAACAATCATAAATCACCACCATTCTTGTATGGTGAATATTGCTGTCACAAACAGCAGCTTGAGATAGCAGCGAAAATTTGAAATAAATTAGCAGCACTAGTGTAGAAATTCCTAGAATGTGATTGTTGTTCTTGTAGTTATTGCAACGATTCACAATTGCTCATTAATTAAATTATATGTGGCACAGAGATAATTAATAAACTTCAAGTAGCTGATTATTGCCCAATTTAAGGCGCTTTAAATTGATCAATTTAACTTGTTTGACCCTTGGCCTAGTCTTTTAACAGGTTTGACAGGTCAAATAGATTCATTGCAGTAGGAAAGCTTTGATAAATGTTTAAATGCATGAAGCTTCAATAATTTTTGTATTTTCTTTTTATAAGACTTATTTTCTATATAACTTCATTTCTTCTTAATCATATTTATTTCATATTTACAAACATTTATATTTTCATATTATTCAAGTACATATTAATACGAAGATATTACTACATATATTTCGGGAATAAATATAGAGACCGATTTTTATATTTTTTCATTTTGAAATGTAAAAAAAAAATTTAATTTTCGCCACGATACCACTTGAGACATGTAGAAAAATAAGAAATATTCCGTGAAATAAGGAAAAAACAAAACAAGCGTGAAGAATTATTTTCCATCAAGACAATGCGAGCTCCCACACATCAGCTCAAATAAAGGCCTTTTTGAGCACTCAAAACATCGAATTAATGGGTCATCCACCATACAGTCCTGATTTGGCACCCAATCAATGACTTCTTTTTGTTCCCGCACATCAAAGAAATATTTTGATGGTGTCTCAATTGGAAAATATAAATGTTATGACAAATGGTTCGAGTGCATGCAAAAATTTATTAATAACCCTCCTGGGAAAAATTGGAAGGCTTCCATATGGTGATTTGGAAACATTCCTCATCGTGTCTTTTGGAAACTTATAGGAAGTTTTAAATTGATGTTGTTTCCAAACCGCTTTCTTGAGAATGTATGTGGAAACAGTAGCATTAGAAGTGATGGGGAAACATTTTTTAGCATATTTTTTGAAAATGTATGGGAAGTTTTAAATTAATATTGTTTCCAAATCGCTTCTTAAGGAATGCATGTTGAAACTAAAGCTTGTTTTAGAACAATTTCAATTTAAATTTATTTCCAGTAATAAAATCTCCAATAATAAGGCAACCTCAGTAGTCGAGTAGGTAGCATGCTTGACTGCCATCCCAGGGCTCCCGGGTTTGAATCCCGGCTAGGCTAACCATTTTCAGTTGTTATTTATTTTTTGTTGCTTCCAAATTAATTTTTTAGACTATGTAGAGAAATGTTTCCACATTTATTTTTAAGACACCGCAGAGGAATGTTTGCCTCCAATGACATAGTCAGCCCCATCATGAATAATTTTTCCCGGGAATTTTAAAATTGAGTTTCTGCTTTTAAGATAAAGACATTAAATTTTTTTATTTTACACTCATAAATATTAAAGGTTAATGAACAAATATGCATTAAAAAATTCCAAAAAGTTTTGGAGCTTTATCTTAAAAACGGAAGCTTTCTTTTACAATTCCCGGGAGAAAATTTTACATGATAGGGCTGAGTGTGTAAAATAAGAAATGGAGTGTCTAACGAAAGGGAATCCTTCCTACGTTCTATGGAATGTTCCCTGTTTATATCCGGGAATATTCCCGGGAATATATCTGGGAATATTTCTAAGATCTTTACAGAAAAAATTTGGCCTTGATATACATACTAGCTTATATACCCGGTATTACTCGGGTGAAAAAATGTAAAATTTTTGATATTTAGTTCTCGTTTTAATATTTTTAAAAAACCAAATAATGAAAAATAAGCTGGGATAAATTGATTATGAACTTACTTTAAAGGTTATATTAAAGGGACATTGTTTTCTCTATCGCTGAAAAAAAAGCGATACCGAGGGGCCAAAAAAATAGATTTATAGCGATAACTTTTCATCGGAAAAAGGTATTGGTATAATTTTTTCACATAAATTATTCTTGGAGCTTACCAAATTGTATGCAAAGAATAAAAACAACTTTTGAAAAAATTAATTTCATTGTTAAAAAGGGGCGGAAAAGGCGTGGTCAAAACTAAGTATGCCATAACCTAAGATAGGATTCAAGTAAGTAATAGCGTGTACGGCATTATTCGCAGTCGGTAAATAGTGCATCCCTGAAATTTTGTCAACAAGAAGTCATAACCTCTGCCCTTGACACACTAGTAAAAAATTAAAATTGTTGGTCGAAACTTTGTCAGAAAGGTGTGTTGGGCATAATGAGAGCTGCCCAAAAAGAATGCTTCGATGCAGTTTTTCTCTGCAACCATCCAAAAGGACCAAAAATTTCCTTTGCAGCGGCGGCAAAGTATTTGAAAAAGTCAAATATCTTTTGTCCAGAAGTAGGTGCAACGTTTTAAGGATTCTAAAAACGTTGATAACCTTCCCGATCATGGCTCAACAAGGAACGTGACCAAGAAGGATGAAAAAACTATAGTGAGTTTGTTTACGCGGAGTCCTGGCTTCAGTTTGCGTCAAGGACAAGTGAAATTGGGGCAAAAAATGTCTAAATATGTCGCACATAACTATTCGTAACCATTTGCGTGCAAATAATTTAAAATGGCGAAGCACAATGAAGAAACCACTGTTGTCCAAAAAACACGTTACTAAAAGAATGGCTTGGGTAACAGAAAACATTGATCGCGATTGGAGTAACCTACTCTTCTCCGACGAATCTTCTGTTTGGAGTTATTCTATCGGTCGGGCTTGGTTTTCGTCGTCAAGTAATTTTGTCTAGCGCACCCTTAAACATCCCATTAAAATTCATCTTTGGGGATGCTACTCAAAAAAGGGTTTCGGCACTTTACACCTCTTTACCGAGAACCTCAATGCTGCCAGAATAGTCGAAATTTATGATAAGGCTTTATTACCGACTGCCAAATGCCAATTTATAATAAAAACGAAGACTAGATTTTGCTGGAGGACAATGACCCCAAACACCGTAGCCGTCTCTGTACCGACTGGAGACGCAAAAAAGGCGAAAAATCGCCTGATGCTAATCCCATCGAAAACGTCTGGGGCTACATCAAGCAGAAGCTTCGAGGGAGACCCACCTATACTTTAAAACAGCTTTCCCGAGAAATCATTTCGCTACGCATTTGGAGAGCTCTTCCTGTCGAATGTGCCAAAAATTTAATGGAAAGTATGCCGCGGAGATATCAAGCGATTATTAACGCTGGTGATGATTGGACATCTTATTAATATGATTGCGTCGTGCTTCGGAACATATATAATGAATGTATGTAAAGAAAAATGTTCTTAAAAAAATTTTTAGATATATTATGCCGAACACACTCTTACTTAACAGACTGTAAATGCGCCCAGCCGTTAAGATTTATATTCCGGTCAAACAAACAAAAAATTAGTTTTATTAAATGACTTTTATTAATATATCGATTTATATGTTTTTACCTACATTCTATATTAAATTTCACTATTCTGAGCAAATTATTAAAAATGTGCTACAAAATAATAAAAATATATGTATTCTTGTTAATATTCATTTATGTATTCATATTCAATAGCTTCATATTCATATCCAATTTCATGTTCGTATTGATATTATATTCACATTCATATTAATATTCACATACACATTTATATTCAATCAAATTTCAAGTAAATAATCAAAAATGTGCTTCATAACAATGAGAACACAAAAGAAAGCTTAACCCTTCATTTTGTATCACGAAAAGGCACCCTAACAAAAAGGAAGACACGAGAAACTATCGGGTTTTTTTTTATGGGAGAAAGTAGAGCTTGATCGTTTCCTTTTTTTGTCGTTCGTGCCTTATTTCGTGATACAGCATAAAAAGGGGCAAACTTTATTTTGTTTTCTCATTGTTATGAAGCACATTTTTGATTATTTGCTCGGAGGGGAGAAATTTGATGCAGCACATATTCGTTTTCATCAAGTGCCTGACATATTTACTCAGCTAATAATAGATTTCCTAAAAATATGCCTCAATATTTTGTTAAACAAACACACATGCTTCAATGATATTCAAGCATCTTTTACGTCGTTCGCATTACACTTTACAAACAATCCGTAGCATGAATTTTGTTCACTTGACGTCATGTAAGATAAACAAGTGAAGAAAAAAGTTAATTCTTGCTCTTTAATTTTAGGTATTTTTAAATTAATAAATTTGTAAATGTCTTTCTTTTTCACCCTTTGTAATTCGTATTTCTTTGAAGTTTACCTTCACCTTAACTCAGAGTAGCAATAACAAAAAAAAAAAAAACACACACACACACACTCACACTTCCCCACTACCTCAATTTAATATTAACAAAGAACAATAAACAAAAACAGCGAATAATTAATGGCTTAAACGAAAGCACTATAAAAAATACATGAAAACAAAAACAAAAAAAAAAAAGCTACAGTTAATTAAACAAAAATTAGTGAGCTCTCGAAAAGTGGCTCTTTTTCGGTGTTTTATTG
The DNA here is from genome assembly GCA_943735915.1 of Pherbina coryleti. NCBI lineage: Eukaryota > Metazoa > Arthropoda > Insecta > Diptera > Sciomyzidae > Pherbina > Pherbina coryleti. Next base: position 138,906,866 of record OX030951.1, read on the forward strand.
ACTTAAACAAGCCAATTAGTGAGATTTATATATATAAATACATGAAGAATACGAAATCCAACGAAAATAATTACAAAAAAGCAACAAAAAAAAAACAAAAACAACAACCAGAAATATTTAGCTCCAAATACGCATCAAACAAATAGCAAGATAAACAAAATGTCGAAACGTTATTCAAAACAGCATGAGAAAGTATCAAAATTCCAGCAATTTTATTGATAACTGCTACAGCGGAATTTACTGGCACATTCTGACAAGAAGTTTTGAAATTTTGTATTTTTGGCATGCAAAATATTCTCTAATCGATACTCGTCGACATATTGACACAATGACACAATCAAGATCATAATGTACATTCGCCGTTAGGAAATGTGCTATTTGAAAATAGCAGCACATTTCTGAAAATTGCCACACAAGCAAATTTTTCGCAACTTCTTGTGAATGACAGCATTTGTCATATTGCTGTCAACTGTCATTTTTTTGTTTTTTTTTAATAAATTCTTTTTACTTTCACTGACAAATTTAGAAATTGCTAATATTTGATTTAAGTTTCGGTTTTAGGGGTTATAATGTAGAGATGTAGTGCTTCAGGTATTAAAAGGTTCGATGATCTGTCAATATTCCAATTTTGTTCATAGTACTTTCAATTAGCGAATGCGGAATGAAATCTGCAAAATTTTGCAACGCTGGATACTAAAATTACACATAAGTTTTCTCATTATTACCGTCATTTGTGCTTTTGTCCATGCGTTGTTAATAATTAAAGTGATTTTTGTGATGGTTGATTAACAAGCTGCATTAAAAATCTTGAAAAAATAGGACCAACGTCGAAAAAATAATTATAAATTTGTTGACTCTCATCCGCAATGGCCAAAATCAAGTGTCGTTGCTCATTTCACTGAGCAACCGGAAGAAAGCCGGAGAATTGTTTATAATATACTGGCAAGGTATAAGAGTTAAAAAACTGCCCAAAGAAAACCAGGCTCCGGAAAATCTTGTAGTTTGATGGACTCATGCGAGAGATCAAAATTACGAAAATTGACTTCAGGCAAAGTGGTAAAATCCTACAGGTAGCTGAGGATACAGAAAAAAAAAACAAGAAAGAGAAAACCAGCTGCGTCAGAAGCTCAGGAAAGACTTTAAAAACCCGAATGAACAGTTTGGCTAAAAATACATTCTTCGCAAAGAAAGATGTCGTTCGCATTATGGACAACAAGTTATATTTTACTTTAGATGGCAACGAATGGCAAGATGGGCATTATTTTAAGGGCAAAAAGGCTGTTGATGACAAAATTAAGTTTGTGAAGCACACAAAATTCCTTAAAACAGTTTTATTGTGGCCGGCAATCAGTCAGTTTGTCATTTCAGAACCAGTGTTATTTTTAATCTGGTTTAGTTGTCAATGCTGATCGATATAAGGACCACTGTTTGAAAAAAGTGGCTTAAATGTGAAGCTGAAATGTGAAGCTGAAATGTGATATTCTTTGTCCCGACATAGCATCAAGCCACTACGCCAGGAAAACCTTAGATGCCATGAATACGTTGCAGATACCATAAGTCAGTAGGGCGGAAAAACCTCCAAACGTCCCTGTTACCTCCAATTGAATATTTTTTGGGCTTATTTGAAACGAAGAGTCTACGCAAATAATTTCGGACTGAAAAACACTAAAATTTAATTAAAAAACAAAAATAAAATCGAAGTCCGCAAATTTTCAGCATCAACAGCTATGGAGAAAGTACCTCAAAACTGCCGTAAAGCCGCTCGGATTGGACGGAATTTTTCTTACATTAAAACAACTTAAACACTTTTGTGAAATAAAAACATTTGAAAAAATTTAATTTTAAATAAAAAAAAAAATTTTTTAAACTTTGTGCAGATTTCATTCCACATACGTTAACCCGTCGTCAATGAACATGGGTGTATTACACCCGAGCTGTTTTTATATATACGAGGCTTAGCGTTTTGGTTCCTTACTGCCGCGAAATTCTAAGTTCTCTAAATATTAATGTATTAAAAATTGTTTTTTTTTCAAATAATATATAACTGACTTAATAAAAAACATTAACAGATCGATTCTGTGCGTTACCGGTAACAGTAACATTGTTACCGAAACTCGTTACCGGTCTTATAAATCGGTATTCTGTGCACTCGGTAACGCTGTCGTAAACTCACCTTATAGAAATGAAGCTCGCTCTTTTGTGTGGTGAAATATAAACAATGGAAAGTGAGAAGTAAATACATAGAATTAATTGCATTATGTTAACTTTTTATATAATATTTGTTTTTCTTGGCAGGAAATATGCATGCACGACGCCGGCACAGCTGCGGTGTTATCTATATTTTAATTTATATATTAATTTTATGTAAATTAATAAATATTACGCAGTGAATTCCTATAAATTTTTATCATTGAAAAGTGCTGAAGAAGCAGCAACAATGAATTTAACATCGTTTTTTATTTTAATTTGCTCCGATTTCAATTTGAGGATTTTAAAGTTAGATTAATTACTCAAAATGCGAGCTATTTTTTGTAATGCAAGCTAAAAAATGTCTTCTGTTTTGCTTGTTACCACCTAAAGAGATGGTTACAATATTCACCGGTAACGCTTGGTCGCAGAATACCAACAGAGTGTTCAAGTTACTAAAAGGTGAATTTCTACGGTAATAAGATTAATGTTACCGCGACAGAATTGATCTGTAAGAAAAAAGTTCTTTTAAATATACTTTTTATTTTCTATACATATTTTTCTTCGGGTGTGACACACCCAATTCATTGGCGGTGTGACAAAAAATATGTTCATTGACGGTGGGTTAAGCTTGGACATTCAATACTCTTTACATTCTAGTAGAAATCACAATTGTGACTAGTAATAAATTCACAGTAAAAAATTCGAAATTATACTTTTTTTAAATATGATTCTGAGCATTCTCTTATCAGAATTTTTTTGTTAAATTCAGCTTAAAAACTCCGAGAAATGTTAAAAACGTCGACTTCTTTCAATTGAAATGTTAAATGCTAAATGTTAAGTGCTCAATGTTCAATGTTCAATGTTCAATGTTCAATATTAAATGTAAAATGTTAAATGTTATATGTAAAATGTAAAATGTTAAATGTTTAATGTTTAATGTTTAATGTTTAATGATTAATGTTAAATGTTAAATGTTAAATGTTAAATGTTAAATGTTAAATGTAAAATGTTAAATGTTAAATTGATAAATGATAAATGATAAATGATAAATGATAAATGATAAATGACAAATGATAAATGATAGATGATAAATAGTAAATGATAAATGATAAATGATAAATGATAAATGATAAATGATAAATGATAAATGATAAATGATAAATGATGCATGATGAATGATGAATGATGAATGAATGATGAATAATGATGAATACATGATGAATGATAAATGATAAATGATGAATGATGAATGATAAATGATAAATGATGAATGATGAATGATGAATGATGAATGATGAATGATAAATGATGCATGATGAATGATGAATGAATGATGAATAATGATGAATACATGATGAATGATGAATGATAAATGACGAATGATGAATGATAAATGATGAATGATGAATGATGAATTATGAATTATGAATGATGAATGATGAATGATGAATGATGAATGATGAATGATGAATAATGAATGATAAATGATAAATGTTAAATGTTGAATGGTGAGTGATGCATGGTGAGTGATTAATGAATAATTATGAAAGAAGAATGACATATGATGCATGACGAATGATGAATATTTTTTTGTAAAGAGATGTATATGTAATTGTATTTTCAATTTTTAATTTTAAATATGAGTTTTGCGTTCAATATTTTATTAATTATATATGGCTTATTTTACAGGCTTATACGCAGTCGGGATGAAAAACTTGATTTTTCTAGAACTTCTCCTGGGATGACATTTCAATTTAATAACGTCAAAAAGTATGTACATGTTGCGTTCACTTTTAACTTTACTTTCATATTTTTTATTTGTAAAAATAATTATTTTTAAAGATGTTTTAGCCTATCTCTGGGAGCTGCTCTAAAAAAAGCCGTCTTGCGGTAAGCACGATATCTCTAGACTGGATCATCTGAAATAAAAATCCAAAATAATTTCGTTAACAAAAGGTATTAGCTAGTATTTCATCGAATAAATAAATATAATGTTAATTTTTGACAAAATGGAGGCTTCACATCAACAAAAACTGAATTTAAGCATAAATTTAGGAAATTATTTAAACATGCCACATGAGTTTAGATTTATTAAGTTTTTGACATACGAGTATCTTCAGGGTTTATTCATAAAAATTACGAACAGGAAGTTCGTGCAAAGTTTTGATTGAGTTCTTAAATCCATTTTCGATTGTTATTTTGATCAATTGAATTGCATAAATTTTTATATTTTGATTCATTGTATGTTAAATATTAATGTTAATTGAATTATTTTGAATTTGTTCTTGTTTAAAGTTTAAATACCCATGCTAAGAATTAATGTCTCGAAAGCCAATAGAATACTAGCAGAAAAACAACCGTAAGAATCAAATAAATCCTTTGTTTATTTTATTGATTTTACTGTAAATTTGTATTTAAGTTCTATTCTCAATAATGATTATAATTTATTATTTGTCATTTCAAAATACATTTAATACATTCAACAATTCGAACAAAAACCAACATTATAAAAGTATTATGAACTAAATAAAAACAACAACAACAATTGCAATAATAATAATAACAAAATAATTGCATTCATAAATAATAGAATCATGTTCATGTTTGGTTGAAATCAGCTACTGTTGACAGGGTTATTATTATTATTTATTTTTCTTTGTTTTGTTGTCCTAACCTTTTATGGGCTGAAAATTTCTAATGCTGACAATAATTGTGGGTAGCATTATGTTCAGTCATTAAAAGGCATTGACAACATTTATTAAGCTTTTCGGTGTGACAGATTAATCGATTCCATTGATTTATTGATAGCAAACCGTAAAGTGAGCCGTAAAGTATGCTTCGTTTTACTTTTCGTTGTGGAACTTTATTATATTTAGCTTGCATTGACATATAAAGGAATGCATAAATAATGAATTGTATAAATAATCGATGAAATTGTTTGTGGGAACAAATAAGTTATAAATTTAAGTTTCAATGTTTCAATGTGTCTTTATCAATGGTTTATTTTATGTGTAACTTATGTTGCATATGATATATTATACAAAGTATATCTTCAGATTTTGAAGGAAATAAAATTAATATTTTATAATGTCCTTGTAATTAAAATAATTTTTTTTTATATACAAAAATTTATACCAAACGCTTCCAAAAATAAATACCGTCCAAATTTTTTCAAATTGGTATCAAAATCGACAGTTCCTTAGAGTAATTCAGCTGAGCTGTCTTAAGATAGCTTCCTGGTAACGGAACTAACTTTTAACTTTACTTTCATAGTTTTTATTTGTAAAAATAATTATTTTTAAAGCTGCTGTAGCCAATCTTTGTGAGCTCCTCTAAACAAAGACATCTTGTGGTGAGCATGATATCTCTGAATTGGATCATCTGTAAAAAAAGAATCAAAAAAATTTCGTTACTATAAGGTAATAAAGGATTATCTAGTATTTTATCAAAGTAAAACTAGCAATAAGCAAAACTTGAATTTTGATAAATGGTGGTTTCTCAGAAAAAAAAAGAAGTCGATTATCAACATGTTCTAGACATGTGACATGTCGCTGTGAAATCTGACTTACTGCGAAGAGTGTGTGAAAAATTGGATCCGAAATCATATTCAAACATCAATTTAAAAAAAAAACTATGTTTTAAACAAAGTTTATTTCATGAATTTTAAAAAATTTTCCTGTGTTTTATTTCAATTTAAAGGTCTCCGTCTCTAAAAAATATCCTTAAGTCCATATGCCGACTTTGAACGGCTTCTCAAGAACTTCTAATAGCATTATTAACGCTCTGAGGCTTACTATTGTCGGCAGAGAAGTGACGACCGAACAGAAAAATTAATTTCCAACGCAAAAATTTTCTATGCCAGCTGGGGTTCGAACCTGTTCTCGATTTGACATTGAATGCTTCAAGCACTTTTTTAACGTACTTGGCCGCGATTGCCACTGCCTGCGATCAATAACTAAAATATATACTTAAAAAAAAATAGTGCAAAAGCCTGATCGATTCAGCCGTTTCCGAGAAATCTTTCGCACCAACTACAAAAACAAAGTTTTCGGAAAATCGCGTTTAAACTTTAATAAAGTAAATATTTCTGAAAAAAACGCTCCGAGACATAGTTGAATAAATAAGGTTATCTCGGGGCTGATCGTACTCTCTTCTCAGTACTCATAACTGTCAAAATCAATGGAAAGCAGCAACAACAACTTCATCGGCTTAACATATTATCAATTTTCGCTTTCAGATTTTGTATGAGCTGTCAACTTCGATTTGACATTTATGGGAACTCGCTCTCACCCATGCGACCCTTATTTGTTCAACCATGCTCCGAGACGTCTTGAAAAATGTGCGTGAACTTCGAGATTATTCGTTGGATTGTGTATTGACATAAACTAGCGACCACCGGTGCGGGTTGCTGCCCTCAGAAACTATAATAATAATAATAATATTCTAAGAGTTTTGCTGTTGTTTGCAAGCGCTCTATAAAGAAGAGGCAGAGTATAGTGAAATGTGAGCGGAAAATTGCAATAAAAAACTTGTATGTATCTTGGTTGCGAGCGTTCAGCGCGAGCGGCTTGCGAAAGCTTTATATTTTTCTGATTTTCATTTTGTTGTTAACAGACGCTCTATTAAGAAGAGACAGAAGAGAGCGAAATGTGAGCAGCGAATAGTTTATATCTGAGTTTGATAACGTTGTTCTCAGCTGCTCTGTTAATAAAAGAAAAACCAACATAACAACAACAACAATTATATGCAAACTTTAGTAAGCTATAACCGGGTATGGGCAGAGAGCGCTCTGGGAGAGATGAGAATAAGAATTGAGGACAAAGGCTTATGTAGCAACACAAAATGCAAAAACAAATCAAAGACAAAAGACAAACACAGAAAAAACGCAGAAGCTTTAAATGTAGTGGTATAGCCATACCCGGCTATAACTTAAAAAATATGAATTTTTAAGAAATAAAAAGTCCAGTTTGCACATCTACAAATCTAAACCTATCAAACCATACTAAATTTATTAAAATTGGACTTGTACTTAAAAAGCCTTACGCCGGACAAAATTTGGGTTTGCGTACTATATATAAGAAGATATATGCAAATATCGAAAATAAAACGAAAGTATGTATGTTGGTCGCCTGACTGCGTATAACCCCTTAAGATAGGATTTAATTTTAAAAGTAATTTTTTTTGTGATACTCTGAGATGCTTCATTTACAATGAATTTTCTTGTTTAATTTCTAGCAAAACTAGAAGTTGACAACAATGCCAGATCACATGGAACTGCCAACACACTCTCTATCTCACTATCTATCTCTCTCTCTCTCTCTCTCTCTTTCTCTCTCTCTATCTCTCTTTTTCTCTTTCTCTCTCTATCTCTCTCGCATACCAACCCTACTCTCACCCAAACCAATATAGTCAGCATAGAACACATACCTCAATATGTTAAAAAAGGACGAGTTCGTCAAGCTTGGCTCGTGTGCAGAAGCTGCGTCAAGACTGCGACATGAGAGACGCATTTTTATTTGTTGTCATGCATAATTTAAGCAATTTTTTTTTCGTTTTTTTTTATATAAAAATCTCTCTCATGCTTCATGTAAATATTTTATTCTCTTTTCAAGCTTATTATTCTAGCTTTGAGCGGAAAGAGGGAGTGTGTGTGAGTGACATTATGTATGAATGTGTGTGTGTGTGTGAGTTAGTGCTGCATATTTAAGGTTAAGGTTGATTAGCGAAGCCTTGCCAGGTAACGTCAATTATTAGCTGCTACTTAGCATTTTGTTTTATTTACATACATATTTGTTGAAGCCTAAAAATAGGCAAAACTCTTGACAATGGAGCAAGATTTAACTGAAAAGCTACCAAAAGCTTGAGATTTAAGGTAGCTTAATATTTTGAAGAATTTAATTCAAGTATTGCTTTCATTTTCCAAGTGGGCGGCTGCTTGACTTAAATTAAATATTTTTGTTTTATTTTCAATTTTTTTCTTTATCATCATTTGTTATATATGACCAAGATGATTGATATTTTTTTTTTACATTATTATTATTTTGTCTATTTCATTGAAAGATTTTTCAACTTCATTGAATTTGAATGAAACTTTTCATTGATTTGTGGCTTTTTCGGCGGTGAGCTATGGGTTGGGTGTGTTCTTTGTTTGCTGTGACAAACACATCAAAAGTTCAATACAATAAAATCAACAAAGCTTTTGAAAACACACAAGAACATGCACACACACACGCTTGAGCTTATTTATACTTATATATGCCAGACAGCATTGTGAGATTTTTCATTATACATATGTATCTATTTTTTGACAATTTTCGTGTTTGTTTTTTTTTTTTTTTTTGAAAACTTTTATTGGTTTTGATGTTGGACATAATCGAAAATGGTCTTTATTTTTGGCAAACTTAAATTGGTCGGCCATTAAAAATTTAATTAGTTTAATTTAAAATCAATTAAGTCAACCTTTTTGTTAGCTATAGACTGTATTTTTTTTTTTCAATTAGAGAAAAATTTTCTTGTTTTAGTTGGACGAATGAAAACATTTTCAAATAGATCTTCAAACATAAACATCGGTATATAACCTAAATAAGTCTTTGAAACTAGTTTTATTTTCCTATTGGGTGGTTTTTGACTTGCTGTTGATTGGTCGGGGAATTTGTTTCATTTCCGCTTGCATGTGTGTTAGTATTGTTTGTTGTTATATTTTGTGTTTTGATTAAAATTTCATTTGTGAGTTTATTTTAAATGTGAAGCGGATGTTGTTGTACTCATTCACATTTTTGTTCACATTTTTGTTGGTTGTTGTTGTATTTTTTCTTTGTAGTATGTTCAAATTTTTATAGAGAATAGTTTGTTGAAATAGTTTTTTTTTTTTTTTTTTTAATAAAATATTATTGATTTTACTTTACTTAATGTTATTGTGAATACTTTTTGGGTTCAATAACATAACCATGGCCAAATAACTGAATGCACTGTAAATTGAATTATTTTTTATTATGTAATAAAAAAAAATGTATACTCGCTTACAAAATATATTTATAACTGGCAGAATAATCTTATCTGTGTGTCAAAAAACTCAACAAATAGCCCAATAACCAAAATTAATTACATTGCAAAAAAAAAAAACAATTTTTAAAAATATGCCCAAATAATTCATTTAAGATAGAGCGGGAAGAGGCCTACCACAACAACAAAAACAGCAACATCAACATCGATAACAACAACAACAACAACAACAACAACACCAAAACCAACAACAATTTCAGCTCAAACAAGTTTAATTTTACTATCTTATCTCGACATAATTACAAAATATTTGTGGAGTCATTTAAGAAAGCTACTTCATATTTATTGTTTTAAGCAGCCCAAGCTTGTATTTATAAGCTACTTATCAGCTTCTTAAAAGCTGCAGCATAAATGTTTTGTTTCCATTTGTCCCTAATATGCATAAATTTTCATATGTTGTATATTGTCAAAATAAATAATAGATTTGTAGATATTGTATAGTACCAGGTTTGGATATTGCCCGTATATATATAAATATATATGTATATATATATAAAAGAGTATTGGATATAGGCACGGATACATTGGATTCTCTAAAAAGAAGTTTAAGAAATTATAAAAAATGGCTGAACTTGTATTATCACCCTGTATACTTTTTGTTCCGAGAGCATAAAACAACAACAATACTACAGAGCTTGTATGAGAATGAGAATCACCAGTGAACAGCCGAAGTGAACAGTTGCTTTGAACGCAATCATCGGCAAAGAACCAAATCGATAAGTGGTATTAAAATCAAGAATGATAGAAACAAGATTACGCGTTCTGCAGTCCTGTTTTCTAATGCTCTCTTTCTCAATCGAGTGCATGACGTCACACAGCACTTCTGTTTGACAAAAACGTATGGAAATGTGCGATCGCTTAGGCAAATTAACAATATTGGAAATAATTTCTTGTGGAAAAATATAGTAAAAAGAACTACTCTTCTGTATAACAATATGGATATTTTCGTATAGTACAAAAAATATAAATTTTTTAAACTTTCACTATTTTTATCTCCTAAACCATTCAAGACCGACAAAATTTTATTCCACCAATAGGTTTAGGATGTCCATATACATTAGAGTGGCCCTTAAATTTTTTTTTTAGAAATTGAACATGTGCGGTGCTCTCGTTTATTTCTTATCATATCAAAAGTATATTATGAAAATTTCAAGAAAAAATATTAATATTTAGACGTGCCGCAAAGCGAAACTTCATTAAAAATATGCCTTTATATTGGAAAAAATTGTTTTTTTTCCAACAATAATTAAAATGAAGACAATTTAATGTTCTTTTCTAATCTACTCGAAATAATATCGTATTTAACATAACATTATCTCTCAATCGAGCTATCATCTGTTGAAATTGGCTACAAAGTGAGAAAACTACAACTATTTTGTCGAGCGAAAAAAACAAAATTTAATTTTTTTCGAAAATTATTTTAACTAACGTTCTACAATTATGTTTTACCGATCAACTTATTATATTTAAAACAAAAAATATATTTAATTGAATCTACTAAAAGTGCAAACACTGGTTACCTTCTAACATAGATGTTAGAAGGTAACCAGTCAAGGTAACCTTCAAGTATTATTTTTTAAGATAAAAACAGTGAAATTATCTTTGAATGCAAGTGCAAGTTTTACTATAGAAGAATGCAAATTAATTAAACACTTGTACTTTCTGTGTTTTTAAAAAAGTTTATTATTTTTTATTCACTTCACTTAAACACTCTAGGAACTCAACTGGCTGAGCTGAACTAAAAACCTATCTGTAAAAATCAGTTCTTCTCTTAATTAAAGGCTTTTAATATAAACGAAACTGAGGATGGCTTGATCGCGTTATTATAAACAAAAGTATTTCATCACAAGATGAAATATTGCATCAGCCAGAATATTTGCTGACATAACAAATTTAAGTTTAAAAAAAAAGAATCCTAAGACAAAACCATTCTTGAATCTTTAAGATACAATTTTGTTTACATTTACAATTTACTTATTGAATAAAGGGTGATCTTAACTTGCATAGATTTTTGGAAAAAGGCAAACATACCTACCAGAGTTCCCCCATCGATGTCTTCAGAAGTTGTTAGACTGGCACAAATGTTCGAAAAATTTACAAAGAAGTCAGAAATGCACAACAGAAAAGCAGCAAATTAAGGAGACTTTATTCTGCGATGAATTGGACAATCTATTTGATATTACACACAGGGACCTAATCCGAATAGAGGAAGACAGCCAGTTTTTACTACTCCAGAGAGAAAATGGAATACCCGGTTGCATGATTGACGTTGATGACGTCTGAAGAGCATGGCAGAAGCTCAAACGTAATCGGGAAAAAAAAAGAAAAACAGGAAGCGCAAACTCGAGGAGAAGAAGCGGGAGAGAAGTATGATTTGTATAATAATTAAAAATTGATTAAGCTTTATTATTTATTTGAGATCTTACGAGTATTATAATGTAGAAAGAGCACAGGAAAAATATCATATGAATTACAGTTTCCATGAGTATTAGTACTACCCAGATAGACAAAGTACCTTTTCTCCTCCTTTTGTGTTGTTCGACGAAAGTATTCCAACAGAAATTAAAGTTGACATGGCTAAAAAAATCCAGGAAGATGACCAGTTTGAAAGTGATAGTAGAAAGAAAGTATTTTTATCCAAAGAAGATATACAAACATTTATTAATAAAAATATCGTTGACTTTTTATCACCACCATCGATGAAACTTTACTAACGTTTCAAAATTGAAACAGATTTCCTTTAAGTACATTCAGAAGATTGGAAATCTCAAAATGACTACACTGATGTTCTGAAAATCATTACTTCTCTAATAGTACTGAACAACACAGCTTAATATGTGGTTAAATTAATAACTGATTTTAATAGCCTCCTAAATAAGAACACAAACCAATGGGATTATCTCCTTAAAGTATATATGTATTTCTGATTATTTGATTGAGAATGTAATGATTTTTCTTTTTTAAATGTAGATTATTCGGGACTATCGTAAGAAATATCCAGGATACAGACGTGAAATTTTATTTCGGCCCTACGAGCAATAACTAAAGTAAAATCAATTATGAATAATAAACGGTGTTAAATTTAAATAAAAAAATAAAAATAACAAATCTATTGATTAAGATTTTATTTTTTGTTGTAATTGTTGTGTTAGGAACGTACAAACTTTATACAATTTATAATTAAAAGCATAAACTTTTTTCAAAATAATTAATTTTACTTATGTATTTTCGAAAAAAGTATTTAGTATAAAATAGTTTTTTTGCTCTACAAAAAATGTTGAGTTTTCGCATTTTTTTACCCGATTTCGACACAAAATATCTCCTTGGAAAGAAATGTTTATGCTCATACGCCCATAAAAGATTGAAAAAAAAAATATTACATTAATTTCATTTGTTTTCGGAAAAAAAATATTTCTTAAAAACAATAAAAATGTTGTAATTTTCATATTATTCAACCGTTTTCGAATGATAGCTCGTTGGAAAAATAAATTAAATGCCTAATGCGATATTATGTTTCGTTGAATAAAAAATCACACAAAATTGTCTTAATTTTAATTATTGTTTGTGAATGTGTATTTCGAATTAAGTTTCGCTTTGCGGCACGTCTAAATATTAATATTTTTTCCTGAAATTTTCAGAATATAATATTGGCATGAAAAGAAACAAACGAGGGCACCGCACATATTCAATTTATAAAAAAAAATTTCGCATACAGTTAAGGGCCACCCTAATATACATATTATAAAAATAAGAAAAAATATTTAGGCATGGACCCTATACTAAAATTATTCCAAAGTCTGACAATAGTGCTGGATGACGTCATGGTCTCTCTCTCATTTGTGGAACGCGTAATCTTGTTTCTATCATTCTTGGGTAGTACCAAACAGTGATGTGATTCTGATTTAGTAAAATATCCCGATCGCATCCTCATTTAAACCTGTTTATCCCATCAAAATGACACAAAAAACCCACAAAAAATCCCACCAAATATTTATACCAATAACGTTTTTGTATCTGTAGTATACTGCGGTATACTCAAAAACTGGAGAATAATAGAGTTTATTTAATTTCAATTCTTTATTTGTTCTTAAAATAAACCGGCTTCACTGTTCAATTGATGAGTGATTTTGCATTACTTCACAAACTTCGCTTGTAGTTGAAATCACGTACATATGTGCATACAAGTAACGGATTATACCATTGTTGGTTTTGCTTTTGATTGTACATTGAAATATTTATACTAAGTAGGAGAGAGAGAGAGCAAGAGAGAAATTGGAGTATCAAGTTATAAATAGCTTAACTGCCACATAGTGTGGAACATAAATGATTACTTAAATGTAATCACTTGCATACAATAGAGTTATGTTATCGAAATGTACAGACATAGTTACAATAAAATGTACACAACACTACAGTATCCAATTTATGAAAAGAAATAATTCCAGAAACGAAATCAATTTATTAACGAAACCAAACAAAACAAATTTTATAGGTAAATTTATATAAAAACTTTTAAATCTGAACTTTTTGCTTGAAACAGTTTTCCAAAAATTTATAACAGTATAATCGTGAATACTTATTTACCTTTACAAATTCGAAAGGGAGGAAACATCTTTTGAATATCTTCTTTTTTTTATATCTATAGCAATTTAAGAGTCTAAAAATTCTAAAGTTTAGAAGAACTTATCATTTATCGGAAATTTATCAAGCAACTTAGCAATACATTTTTTTATAAAATTTCCGCAATTTGTTTTTACTTTGAAAATTTCATCTGAAGACAAGTTCTCTTGAGCTTCTTCATAGGACAATGGATGGTTTTGGATTATATTGAATATACATATCCCTTTCTTACATATTTAGAATTAATGAAATACCAATTGAACGAAAATCGTAAAAGATAACAAAAAAGTGATGCCAACCAGTTTTTTGTAAAGAATTTAAACTTTTTAAAATTATGACATAGTAGAAAATCCCACCTAAGTATTCGAAATCCCACACGTTCTCAAATAGGCCAAATATCCCAAAATTAACCCGAAATTCAACCAAATCACATTACTGGTACCAATTAAAATCACTGACGTTGCACTAAGTCTGTCACCGTGGAGCAGCCCAAGCGATGGGTCGTGCTAAAACACCGGGTAAGTGGTCAAGGAATCAGCGTGACGAGGAATAAGACAGACACCATCATGGAACCAGCATAACGAGATAAGGAAGCACCCGCATATTTAGCAAGGAAACCGGCATCACGGATTTAGGATAAAGGGATGGACAATAATAGTCAGCAAATCACTAAGACATTATATAGTGAACGTGTCGTCAGATCGGTCACTATAGGTATTTAAGCTGGTATATAGTTGAACGTGTCGTCAGATTGCTAACTATAGGTATTTAAGCCAGTAAATAGTTGAACGTGTCAGTCAGATCGATCACTATAGGAAGTTAAGCTGGTATATAGTGAACGTGTTGTCAGATTGGTGGCATTAGGGGAGCTCATTTGGTTTGAGATAGTTCCGATCTAACCCACGACGAACAAAATCCTACAATGCTTCCCCCATCCTAATCTATACTCTCATCGAACATCAATCTCATCAACATACCAACGCAGAGTGCGGTATTTTCAATTCTAGTGGTCAATTCAATGAAGCCCTGGTTTTCGAGAACATGTGTCACAAAAATAATTAGTTTGGCGTCTTCTGCCTAAAACATTTCTGTTTGAATATACAGAACAATCTTTACTTTTTACATCTTCATAATGCCACAATATATGTAGTTTGCCATTAAGTCTTTCATCTTTATCTGAACACGATAGTCTTCCTGGTTTTAAAGATGTTCCATCACGAAAATCACCTACAAGTTGTTCCACCAATTTTCGGATAAACATAAAATGTGACATAGCTTATCGATTGAGAGCAGACATAGGACTGGATGGTTAAAAAAGCTTTGGACGCTGGAAGCAAACAGACGACTGGAATGGTAAAAAACAGCTTTGGTGGCTGAGAGCAGACATACGACTGGAACGGTAAAAACACTTTGGTGGCTGAGAGGAGACATACGGTCGTTAAGCAAAAATGTGTAAATGAAAAAGGATTGAGTCAATTTTTTGTAGGAATATAAGATATCAGAAACTTTACAAGTTAGATAAAATTTTTAAGTATTCATTGGTATGAACCATATCTATACCGATTTTATGGCTTAAATCTACTTTTATCTATGACGGACAAACAACTAAGCAAAAGTAAATAAATTTTTTTTTATAATCTATCTGTGTTTAAAATTTCATACTTCTAACATAAATACTTTTTAGGATATAACATTATTCATCTATAGATAATTTGATTGTAAGAAACCTATACTTGGAGAACTATTCGTGGTACTAAATGCCAGTTAGTTCACAAACTAACGGTAATAACTTTTATATTTCCAATTAAAACTTACATTTATTTAATATTAAAGGTTCTTTATCATGGTGAACGGGCAAAAAGTTCATGTATACTGCAAATAGGCCAGCTTTCTGAAGAAGCTCAGGAAGCGAGAATCAAAGATACAGGCCCTTCAGAGAGTTTTTTACGCGAAAATCCTCCAGATCTAACACGAATGAAGACTTGTTGTGCATGATGTTAATTTCTTCTGATCCTGTAATAAATTCTTTGTGGCAATCACCAAAATACAAAAAATCAAATCTAGCAGCACAAGTATTTCATCTATTGAAAGCTCCCGAGTTTTTTAAAGAAAAACATTTTTAAAAGAAAACTCTGATTTTGATTCAGAATCAAAACTATTGCGATCATAGCAATTTTTGATTGATTTTCCTTTTCAGATAACCAGCCATGTCTATATTGTGTCAAATTCCTTTTCGTTGTAAAAAAAATTAGCAAATCGAATTTTATTGTTATAGCATGCATACAACACAAGTTAGGTCGTTTTATATGCTCCAGTTGTATGGGAGGTAGCCGTGGCAGTTGACCGATTACGCCCATTTTTTGTAAGAATTATTTTTTTTCCTTATTAAGCTAAGAGCAAAATTTCATGTCTCTACTTATTATACTTTTTAAGATATGACTTTTGGCACGCTAGAATTGAAAATACCGCACTGTGCAAATGGAGCACGCGCTTACCTAGTATCAACCTAGTATCATGCCAGAAACACGAAAATATAATCTGTTCGCAATGCTTACTGTGTTCCAGTGATAATAACAGACCATTAGCATAGACATGTGAGCCACACCAATTGACCAGCGTACAGCCGATTTCAACAGAAAACTATGCAATATAAGCCGCAGGAGATCAAGAAATTGCATCCCAGGAGAACATAAAAGCTTATTATCACATCACTTACATTTAAGACAACATTTATGTAGGTTGTATTAAAACTTCATTTGAATAAAGTCAGCATCTCGAGAGTCACAAATATAAATTTTTGTTTCGACCCTGGAAATCAACGAGCTTCAGCTCAGCTGGAAAAAGTTTCGTTACAACATGTTACAATTTTGACCAGACACTTCCTTCATAAAATTATTTATATCATGAAACCAGACAAGAACCCATCCAACATAACTATTCTTCTTAAGGAAATATCTTGAATTTGGTTTTTTCTAAAACTTTTTTTCGCTCTATAGTCTTCCAGCAATACCGCAACACTGCCTTGAAAGCTTTACTAGAGTTGTGCAGTAACTCAAGGAAATCTAGCAGACTGCAGGGAGCATAAGTAGTAGCAGCAGCAGCAGCAGCACCACCACCAAAGTCTTGGCATAACTAGTTACTGTGTCTGGGAGCTAGTTGTTATACGTACGCGCTCTGGGCAATATTCATCTACTAATATTTCAAGTTTATGACGCATTTTTATAGCTTCTTAGCATTGGCAGTGACGGTGAGTAGGTATATCTACGTTATTTTCAATGACAAACAGTAGCAGTGGGGTTGTTGTTGTTACTACAATGTTTTTTGTATCTATGGTTTTATTTTGGCGCATTAAAATGTTTATGGGTTTTTTGTACTCGGTTTCTGGTTGTTGTTGTTGTTGTTGCTGTTGTTGTTTTCTTTATGCATATTTGCTCTCCTCTTTAATGTCTGTAATCTTAAATTTATTTCCCAGCGTCTTGTGCCAAAAAATTTTTGCCTAGCATCAAACGCTGTGGCTCATGATGCTTGGCCAGAATTGGCAGAGCCTGATAAGAAAGTTACATCAATTTATCGAATCATAAATATTGGCAAGTAAGTTATAACGACATTAGAAGACGTGAAAAGATGCTCAAAGTCATGAAAAATGCATGAAAAATAACAAAAATAACATCACTTACCTTTTTTTAATGATTATAACTGAGTGTATCCTTATAAATATTCAAACATTCATATCCTTAAATATTTGATCTGCAAAAAAAGTATAAATAATCAATTTAAGTACAATGAATATACACATATATGTATTGAAATTAATAATTTAGGAAAATAAAAGCTTCAATATAAAGCTTAAAGGTTAACAAAAAACTTTGGGTTTAAAACAAATATAAAAAAGATTTAATATCAATATTGACACGAAGGCCAAAAGTGTGCAAACTAAAATGATAGAAATGGTTGATGGTTCATCAACATGCAAAAAGCTCTTAAAGCTAAAAAGAAAGATATGCAGTTCTTAAAGATTTTTTAATCAAAGATTTGAAAGTAATGAAGATTCGAAGGGTTTTGTCCTTTTTTAAAATAATTAAAGGCGCAGTTTTTTAATCCTTTTCAATTTTTTAATCCTTATTTTTACTTTTTATCCTTATCCTTAAGAACAAAATGGAAATTTATTAATGTTCAAAAAGCTTAAAAAACTTTCACAGTTTTATTGATGTTCAAAAAGCTTGGAAAGCTTTCACAATTTTGAAATCTTTCGATATATTTTTTACATATTCGACTTTAATAAAAAAAAAATAAAATTAAACTTAAATTATTGATCTTTATTTCTCTAGAAGTTTTACAACTTGCCGGATATATATTTTTCAAAAAGATAGAGCAAGACTTTAAAAGCTGTTAAGACAAAAATTTTTATTGAAGTTGTTTTTCGAAAATATCTGTGTTTGTTTCATAAAATTAAAGAACTTTTCATTTTCAAATGCTTAAAAGCCCCAAAAAGCTTTTAAAATCTTTTATTTGAAAGATACTTAATTATTTAAGGCTTTAAGTTGCATTTAAGTTGCAGCTTTGAAACAAGCTTAATATATAAAGGTTATCTTTAACTTGTAAAAAATTTTAGAGTAAAACAAATAGATTTTTGTTTTCTTGAAGTTTGGCGGATATATACTTTTAAAAAATTTGAGTGAAGGTTTTCAGACTCTGGAACAAAAAAATTGTTTTAATTCAAGAATGATAGAAAAATAGATTACGCATTGCGCAGCTCCGTTATGTTGTTTACTTTTCATTTTGACATTTTTAGCTACGAACAAAGTATTTTTTACGATCATGACGTCACGCTAGACCAAGTTTGTTTCTTGAATCTTTTGCCATTGTTTCATATTTGTTCACATTCTGAACAAGACTTGACAGAACGCCATATCGTAAGCTCATATCGTAAGTAGATGCGATCTTGACGTAGATGCGCAGATCGTTGAAAATTATTTTTGCGATCTGCGCAATCTATTTTCCTATCATTCTTGGTTTTAATTGATTTTTTTCTCAAAGATATCTGATTTCGTGTCATATAATTTAAAAGATTTTTAAATGCTTGAAAGCTCTATAAAGCTTTTTAATTTTTCTTTCAAAGATATCTGATTTGTGTCATAAAATTAAAAAAGCTTTTTAAATGCTTGAAAACTTCAAAAAGCTTCAAAAATCTATTATTTGAAAAATATTTAATTATTTAAGGCTTTAAGTTGCATTAAATTTGTTGAAATAACTTTAATATAACTTTAACTTTAATAACTTTTTAATTCAAAAAGCTCTATAAAAGCTTTTATTTTAAAAACATTTATTTATTTGGAGCAATTACTTATTTAAATAGTACTTTTTTAACAAATTTAAGACTTTGGAGTGTAATAGCATGTTCAAACCGAGCAGTTAATTATGTTAAATCGAGTTAATGAAGTTAAATCGAAAAACAAGTTCTGAAATGAAGTTTTGATGAAGTTAAATGCGTACAATTGTTGTTGGAAATTTAACGTGTTAAATGATTTAACACGTTTCGAAACTCGTTAAATCACTGGTTTGTGTTCTTGCTAACGCCAGAAAAGCTTTTTTTGCTTTTTAAACGCAGCCAAATCTGACAAGAGCTTTTTATTTTGATGTTTTGAATGTAAACAAATAAATTCTTTGACAAATTTTTCTTAATTCTTTGACGAATTTTTGAATGTATGTGATTTTTTTTTATTTTTTTTATATTTTTCAAAAAACAATTTTTTATTTCTTTCAAAATATAAACAAACAAACTGACATTTTGAAACAAGTTAAGGCAGTTTGAACGATGATGTTAAAAAAAGCTTTTTTTTCGAATAACGTGTTAAATGAAGTCGGTTTGAACATGCTATAACTCTTAAATTTTTAAACTTTGGAGTGTAACTATGAAAGCTTTTCAAGACTTTTATATTTTCAAGACAAACAATATATTTTGTTTTTTTTTCCAATACATAGGTACCGACTACAATTATTGGCACTCAAAAATTTGCCACCAATTATTGGCACCCTTTACTTTAATAAGATTTATGAAATATCGTTAAAGTCCAGTTACTTATGAATTCTACTTTTCTAATTCTGTAGTTTTTGCCTCTCTTAGTTCTCAATTGTGTAATAACATTAAGAAGCTCATTTGCTTGTAAACCAAACTTGATGAGTACTGTTTCTTATTTGTTAATGGATTTTTTATGTAGACGCGTTTGATTTTTTTTATTAATTAAACATTAAATAGTTTATTTTCATCTTAATATCTAAGTTTATACCGCATTAATGTAATTAAACGTGGGTGTCAACAATTGATTCCAAAAAAACAAAAATTCAATTATTAGCAGGGGGTGCCAATAACTGAATTTGATGTTACTACAATAACTGGCACTGCCAGTCATTATACTTTTTTTAATGCCAATAATTGAATATTTTATTTTTTCAGAATAGTAATTTAAAATGCCAAAAAAAAAAGGAAAAGTACGACGAAAGTATTTAACAAAAAGCCCTGTCAGCAATTAGAAACGGCAAAATTTCTAAAAAATCGGCAGCAAAAAAATATGAGATACCACGTTCCACACTTCAATTTCGTCTGGGTCCAAAATTTTCTAAAATTCGACCAGGCCCACAAACTGTTTTGAGTGAGACGGAAGAAAACGCAATTGTGGAATGGGTGAAAGTCTTCCAACGGAAAGGGTTTCCTAAAAGGAAGGAAGATATATTTCTTGCTATAAAAGATATTCTCGAAGCGAATAAGCGTGATCACCCATTTGGGGAAGAAAATGTGGAAGGCAAAGAATGGTTTACATTAGAGTTGGGCAAATGAAGCACATTATGCACAGGCGCACAATTTACACCAACTGTGCGACGCAGGCGCACAATATACGACAGAGCTTGCTGACTGCGTGCTAAGTGTGCTAGATGGGGGGTGGTGGTTGCCATGACTTGGGTGAAAGAGAGAAAAATTGAGCGAAGAAGAAGTGAATAAGAGAGTACCACTGAGCGCATTATGATTTTCGCAAAGCAGACTCTCATACAAACCTTGCCACTATTTTTTTCGGAATACAAACTTGATATATTTTTAATTCAATTAGATAAGGTAGGATTGAAAAATTTCAGAATTTCAAACAATTAAGAATTAACTCAAACAAAAATTATTGTGAGCAATTTATTATTTGCTCACTTGCTACAATTTTAGCAACTCTGACATAAAATTAATTCACTTCAAAACCACCCTAAAAAACAAATTCTTGGATTTTACATTTTGTAAACAAACTTGTACATTTTTTTTTTTTAAATTCATAAAGTGACAGCTGAAGGTAACAATGCATATATTTTTTTTATGGTAAACTTTGTTGGTACATAGGTTGCAAACAAATTTGGGGCAGTAACAATTTCAGTAAAAATTTGGTAAATTAAAATGTCTTAAGTGGCAACGCTGTTCTGCATTGCAAAAATCTTAATTGCTCTTAGAACCGACCAAAACCAATGTTGCTTGCTCAGTGATTTCAAAATGTTTGTAGCTACGTCAAATAAAAATAATCCCTTTTTAAGAAATTATCATCTTAGTATGTACAAAATGCAACACTTGCTTTTCTTAAGACTATTCTCTCACTCTCACACTTTCTATAAATCTAAGCTCTGAGTTCTTTCACAGCTTTCCGTTCCCCTTTCCGATTCACACCCGAATTCATCCAGCAGCCGAGTTGGCGCACACTGGCGCCCATGCCGCAGAATGTGCGTCAGATATGCCCGTCCCTAGTTTACATCATTTTTAAGAAATAAAGAGAACGATGCCGGTAGATTGGGCTACGGAATAAGTGACAACGGTTGGATGACGAAACAAACTTTTTATGAATTTTTTGAAAAATAAAGAATTTGCTTTTATGAATTAAGAAATAAAAATATTAATAAACAACCGGCGGTGTCCGTGGCGTAGTTGGTTAAAGTGCGTGGCCGCTATGTCAACGAACTTTGGAGACCCAGGTTCGAATCCCAGCAGAGACAGAAAATTATTTGAATTAAAATAATTTTTCTGTACGGCCGCCACCTCTCTGCAGACAATGGCAAACCTCAGAGAGTAATAAAATGCCATGTAAAGCTTCTTGAGAATAAGAACATTTCGTTCATCGCCGTTCGGAGTCGCCGTTAAGCCTGTAGGTCCTTTTCTCGGCCAATTGTGTACAAACTTAATAACACGCACAACACAATTGATCATAGAAGCTAGGTCAAAGTCCTTTCAAGGGCTGAAATGGCCAGTTATTTATTTTTTTTTATTTATAATAAACAACCAGCTATTATTTACTTGTTTAAAATGTTGGGTGCCAATTAT
Source organism: Pherbina coryleti (assembly GCA_943735915.1). Classification (NCBI taxonomy): domain Eukaryota; kingdom Metazoa; phylum Arthropoda; class Insecta; order Diptera; family Sciomyzidae; genus Pherbina; species Pherbina coryleti. The sequence goes on from OX030951.1 coordinate 138,929,079, forward strand.
TACGTTTTTGTGAGTGCTAATGATTGTGGTAATATGCCAATAATTATAGTTTTTAAACTGCCAATAATTGTACTCAAGTGCCAACGATTGTAGTAATTAATATGGCAATAATTGTATTGACGTGCCAATAATTGTGGTTTTAGAAAGACTTTTCTCATTTTGACTGTCACTAAACACAGAGAGATCGTATGAATATGTTCAAAATCAATTCTAATACAGAATTTCCCAAAATATAAAATAAAATTCCAAAGAGAACATTCACTTAAAAACTGAATGTATGCTACAGCTTTGAAGGCAAAATTTCCTTATGGGTGCCAATGATTGTAGTCGGTACGCTATTCATAATTTCGGTTTAATGCCTGATTTTCACACAAAGGATGCGAGTTTTAAAAATGTATCGTCATATTTAACCATTTATCTTGATTTCTTTAGCGGTATTCACGATTTGGTGTATTTGCGATAAAAAGTTGATTTTTGACTTTTTAATGAAGTCTTTTTATTTTTTGTTAATTGTTTATTTTCTTCGACCTTAATTTTGTACATTTTTTATGTACTTTTTGGGCTCTAGGTCTTTTTATTTTTTTATTTTTTTTTTTTTTTGTTTTGGCAGAAGTTTCATAATTTGGTAGATACAAACATGTCCTTGAAAAAGTTTAAGTTTATGAAGATATATGATTTTGTTTCAAATTATGAAAAAAGCTTGTGTTTAAAATCCTCAAGAAGCTTTATAAAAGCTTTTACTTAAAGAACATTTTATTATTTAAGGCAGGAAATTGCTTTAATATTACTTTTAAGCAAATTTTAGATCTATATGTAATCTTAAATTTTACAAATTTTGAAGTGAAACTTTGAAAGCTTTTCAAGACTGAATAGAAACTATTTTACACATTAACACATAAATATTTATAATTTCTCTTTCTCATAAACCACACACAGAGCGAAAGAGTTTTTAAAAGTCGTTTGTAATTTATAACGATTAATCTTGGATTTTTTCACAATAGGTGTATTCACGATGTGATGGTGTATTTGTGATATATTTTTTAAAATAAAAATTATACATAAATTCTAGACTGTAACACTATTCGTATTAAAATCTTATCATTTTTTATAAAGTTGTTAATTTTTATGTTGTTAAGAATGTTCAAGGAGCAATTTCGTGTTCTTGGTAAAAAAAAATTTTTGTTTAATATATTTATATTAATATTTTAATATTTTTATAATATTTTTATAATATTTTGCTTAAGTAACTTAATATCAAAAAGTTTTTCGAAGCCTCAAATTCATTACAAATTTATCACATCAAGTGAAATGAAAAGAGTTTCTATTTTTCAGGAAAGCTTTTAAAGCCCATTTAAATGCATATTTAAGAACTCATAAAAAGAAAACTAAAATAAAAACAATATAGAAATTATTCTCGGTCATTAGTTTGCATGAAAAGTTTAAATTTTGAGAAGAAGCTTTTTTTTAATAAGATTTTTATGAAAAGTTGAAAAATCTTCTCTTAAGCTTAAATATTTTTTTTTATTCTTTATATAACAATTTTTCCAAATTTTATAATTTCGATTTTTAATAGCGAAGGTTTTCAAACTTTAAAAGCTTTTCATTATAATTAAAATTTTTTTAATTAATAAAATTCTAAAGTTTTAAATCGAAAATTATTTAGTCCTTAATTTGTTACGTTTTTTATAACTTTTCGAATAATTCTTAAAATATGTGTGCAAACTTTTAAAAGCTTTTGTTGCTTATCAAAGTTCCTGTAAATGCATATTTAAAAACTTCTAAAAAAAACTTAAAAATATAATTTTGAAATTATTTTTGTTCGTTTTTTTCCATAAAATCTTTTAATTTTAAGAAAACTTTAGATTCTTAGGCTAAAAATGTCAAAGCTTTTCTTAAGAAAAGTTAAAAATTTTATCTTAGTAAGCTTAAAATTTATTTTTTTATTATTTATATAACATTTTCCCCAAAATTCTGGATTTCTTTATTTAATAGCTAGGTTTTCAAACTTTAAAAGCTTTTCATTAAAACGATTTTTTTTGAAACCTTTTTAATTCAAAAAATATTTATTCTTTAATTTGAAATGTTTTTTGTAACTTTTCGAATAATTTTTAAAATATGTGTGCGAAATTTTTAAAGCTTTGTGATGTTGCTTATAAGCTTTTTTACATAAAATTGGGTCATATGGCTAGTTTTTTTTTTTAATATTTTATATTAACACTAGCGATACCCGGCGCGCGTTGCTGCAACCGGCAAGTATATTGGAAATAATAAGTACATTCAAAACTTTTATTAGTCCCTTAGTCTGACACCACGCTCATGTTCCACTGCCTGTTACATTTTCCCAGTAGCAGAACATCACTCCCAGGTGACAATTACATTATGAGTTTCAATGTCCTGTGATTTTAGCTTCCATAGCTATTCTGTATAGAGAATCGGGCCACCCACCTTTTTCCAATGCACATACCAGTTTTCCAGTAGAAAGACTTTGGCAATTAGTAACTTCATACTGAGTTTTATTGTCATGCGACGTTTAGTTCCAAAGCTATTCAGTATCGAAAATTTGACTTGTGTGGTCCAAGCCATAACCCCTTTTCCTATGCCCGTCCCAGTTCTCTTGTTTATTTATAAAAAAACTTATTGAATCACACAATGTCAATTCTATTAAGTAAAAAGTCAGCCCTTTGTTCCTTTTGTTCATTTATAAATTACAGGAAAACCACCGTCAAAACATGTGTAGAAAAGTTGCATGCAGCGAAACAAATAAACATACGTACATACATACATACATACATACATACATACATACATACATATATCAAGTCGGATTGAATCTCATTCTCATAAAAAAAATCCTCAACATGCTAAAGGTGGTCAGTGAGTCCCCTTTTAATTAAACTGTGTTAGATTAATTCTCCACATCAAAACTACTTTGAACATATTAGAATGTACTTCGATCCAATTAGCTTTAAGCGCAGCAAAGTATGTATGTATAATATGTATTTGTTTGTTTGTTTTGTTGTTTTGTGCTTGCTGAGAACAAAAAGAGTATAGTAGAGAGCAACATGCAGTTTATTGAGGCTCTCGCAGCACAAACGCATGAAAAGCTAACGATCAAGCAACGCATGGCATTCTGGATGATTTTTTTAAAAACTTAACACTTTAATTAGAGATACTTATTATTGAAATTTCGTAAAGAAAATAACCAATGAACCTTTTGTAGCACAAATGTGATATTTTAAGACATATTTCAAAAAAATCTGACCAGTACTTTTGGAGTTTTGCGGACACAAAAAATTTTCACTTTCATTTTATATAATAGTATAGATATAAATATAGAAGTATAGATATAGATAGATTAGCGTAAAATTTTCAAAAAGTAATTTTCATATTTTACTTCGAAAAGCTTTTAAAAGCTTAGGCATTAAATTTTCAAAGTTTTTGGTGATTTTTAGCTAAAAATATACTTTTTATTATTTGAGTCACAATTTTAACAAATTTGCATGGCTTTTATTTTAATTAGCGAGGTGTGCAAACATGAAAAGCTTTTCAATACACTGTGCATGAATTGGTCACTTTTTTTTCAAACAAGCTAGGAAGATACCATGACAGCATAATTCGAGGATGCTTAATTTAATGGCGTTAATCGTTTTTCTATCCTTCCTCCCGTTTTCAAGGTCAAGTATAGGTTGATGCAGTTTTTGTTGAAAAAACTTTTTTTCATTGACTTTATGGGCTTCATGTCAAAAAGTGAAACTTTAAAAATTACCTGGGGAATAATTTCTTAGAACAGTTTAACCCTCAAAGCCCAACCCTTATGGTGCAAATTGACCCATAAATCAAATAAAGCCGTTTTTCGTATAAAAGCTTTGTTTGAACGAAAACAAGTAAGCTTTTCGATGCAAAAATAAAAGTACAATAATTTCGGTCAAATTAACCAAACTTCTGTGTCCCAAAATGACTCCTAAACCTTGACCTTTAAATTGAAAATTATTTATTGCTAATTTAATGTTTTTGCAGGTAATTTTTGAAACACGTGTGGGAAATATTTTAAGCTTTCGTATCATTTTAAAGCTGTTTCTAATTTAAAAGCTGTTTTTGGACAGTCATCTTAAATATTTTATGACTCTTCGAAAACTGTTCTTCACTATCTGCTCATTATTACTCTGCCAAATCCGTGTTACTCATTTTGAGGATCACAGCAAATTTTTTGCATATTTCACAACTTTTTGCTACTGCTCTAAATTTATTCAATAACAATTATGAATGGCCTGATATTAATTAATTCAAATTGAAATTGTTTTTCAAACAATCTTGAAACTTTCTTTGAATTTCCTTCATGGAAGCTTAAAAAAATTTCCCTTTTCTTGGCAGTTAATGACCCATTCATTTTATGTAAATAATTAAGTGAATATTTCTTAGCTAACAGTAATGGTCGAAATAACGTATTTTTTGTAATATAAACAAGTTGTTAAGATTTATTTTTCTTTTGCTGCTTTAGCTATAACCTCAAATTTATTTATGCTAGACCCCAAACAGCTCCTCCTTTGCCACTCAAGCGAAAAAGAAAAACCTTTATATACATAAGCGGCAAAGTTTTAATCCTTCCCTGACCATATTCAAGCTCTACAGCAACAACAGCAACAACAGCAACAACAACAACAGAGCAATAACGAAAAAAGAGCTTTTTGAGTTGCTTTGTGGAAGGCAAAACAAAATCTTGAACATTTCTTACTTTTTGCCAAAACTAATGCTATAACCAGGGGAAGAAGAAGAAAAAGAAAAACAACAACAACAATAATAACAACATCCAATAACAACCAGCTACTGCAGCATAAGGTGACGAAGTAGCGCCTGAATTCAAAGGTTTTACTTTAGTTAAGTGATTTCTGTATGGCACTCAAAGGCTGAGCCCAAGTTAATATTGTAGTTGTTGTATTTGTTGAAGGGTTGCTGCTAAATATTGGTATTGCTTTAAATCTCAGCAAGCAGTAGTGGTAGCAAGCGAAAATAAGCGGAATAGGATAACAAGTTCTTAGCCAAACAGCGTTGGCATCAGAGTGTAAACGAGTGCTTGCATACTTTTAGGAGCTCAACATGAGCAAAAAACAAAACAAAACAAAACAAAACAAAAAAAAAAACAAAAAACAAACTTTTAACAAATTTAAATTTATATGAAATATTGAATTTTATTTTTGTACATTTTTCAACGTGATTTTCAGTGCTGCTAATGGTTCAGGCTAATGTTGCTAACGATGGCTAAGCTGCACGTCAAAAAAGTTGACAGCAACTTTTATGACAGCAACTTTTGATTTAGCTAATCAGCAAAGAAAAGTAAAAATCGCTTTGAGCTTCTCAAATGGCAGTTAAGCACAAAACTGAGAGCTATCATTAAGTGAGGAAAGTTATAATTAAAAGCTTCAAAATATTTAGCAGAAGCTTCGTGATGTTTTTGGGTTAAGTTAGCTTAAAATTTGGCAAAAAAGTTTTTTTTTATTACGCTTGAAATACCTTAACATATGCAACGATTTCAGTTTGCTTTAAAGGTTCATTTAGTGAGGATTAAAAGTTTTTAATTCAATTAAGTAGATGAAAGATTTAAAATAGTTTTTGCAAAGTTGTGAAGTTGAAGAGCTTTACGTCAAATATGTTAAAGTTAGGTGTTTATATTCAAAACCTAAAGATAGGCTTTATCTATTTTAAGCTGAATTTATTATGGTTAAAAATACATTTTGCAGACGCATAAACGAACTTGAATCCAGCACTTAATTCGTCATATTGACGCGCATACAAATACAGTCACACATTCGCACACACACACACATCCATGCAGCACATAAATAAATTCTTTATAAACTAGTGTAAGTGCAGAAAATTCGTTGGCCAAGTTATAGGTAATAAAAGTAACACGGGAATCAACGCAAAGCCCGGTAGTAGCAACAGAAATTGTTCATTAAATAATAAACTCACGTTTTGCCTGCTCGACATGTTTACAAAAATGCTAACAAAATGTCGAAAATACGCACAACAGAACAGTAATAGAAAAAAACACACACAGGAAGATACAAGCGCAGTAACAGGCATAAATTGCACCCACACAAACCAACATAGACGCACTCTCACACGCACACAGCAAAAGGTAGGCATTACATGCACTGCCTTGTAATGATCTGCGTCGAGAGAACAGGTATGAAAACAAAAAACAACAACAGTTACTTACTACCTGATGGTACAACATTAGAAGAAAATACGTTATTAAAAAAAAAAACAAAAAAAAGGATATGAATGAATGCTAAAAGGTAAACATTCGAATATAGTTTTAAATATATGTGTGTGTTGTAAGTGTGTGTTTTTGTATGTATCTTTTATTTACAAAACCTTTTACGATCCTTGAAATAAAACAGCGCAATTGTATTTAAGGCTGTATCTATAACTGTAGTAAAACCGATACACCTCCAAAGCCTCTCCTAGTAGAAATTAAAAAAACAAAAAAAATTGCAGTACCAAAAAAAAAATCTATGTGTCGTATTCATAAAACCATGCTCATTATATTATATTGATATCACTTAACCTACCATATAATGCCCAACATACCTATATTACTACATCCCTCATACCGTAACCAACATATAACATCCATACCACCATACCTATAACACCATACCCAACATACCACACCGATCTTACCACACCCATCATACTATCATACCCAATTTAAAAAACCCATTATACCATGACCATCATACCATGGTCATTACAGAAAACTCAACATGCCATACTCATCAGACCATACTCAACACACTGTATCAATCTTACCATACTTAGCATGGAAACGGTGTTTACCACCGCGGCTAATCCAACCGCTCGTAAACAATTCGCTAGAGAAAGAACCATACTCAAGTGGCAAGACTGCTGGGATAGTTCAACGAAGGGTCGATGGACTCCCCAGTTTATCCCAAACCTGTCCAATTGGTGTGGCAGAAGTCATGGCTCTGTGAACTTCTACATCACGTAGATTCTCAGCGGCCACGAAAGCTTCAGAGCATACCTGCACAAATATAGTAGAAGACGCGAACCATGTCCTCTTTGTGTGTCCAAAGTTCCGCAATGTCAGAAAACTGGCTTCAGTGAGCCTCGGCGAAACGGTGACGTGGCAAAACTTAATTACCCTTATGCTGGTAAACGAAGCGAACTGGTCAGTGGCCAACGGCCTAGCAAGAGTCATTATCGATAAACTCCGACCGGTTGGGCGCTCACGAAATAGGAGATACAGAAGTTGTAGGCTACCCCATGACGACTTCCCAGACAGAAGACGAACACTAGTCGAACAGATTTCAGCTAAATGCTAATTGTTTGATTATATGTGAAGTGATGCTTTACGGCGGTTCCACGGGGTGTAACTATGGACAACGTTTCAATGCGGAGATTCAGGTTAAGAGCGTAAGAATCGCATACTCCCTCCTGCACGGTGTCGCCTTTTGAAGGTTCCTCCTTCGCGAATAAAAAAAAATAAAAAAAACCATACTTAGCATACCACACCCATCTTACCCTAGCCATCAGACTATGCCCATAAGACAATGCCTATCATACCATTCCCAACATTCCACACCCATCTGACATCTACACTCATCTTGCCATATCCATGCTACCATACCCAACATACCATACTAAACATACCAAACCTTTTTTAAAAATATACTTTATGCCATACCCAATCTGCCACACCTATCTCATTATAATTATATAACATATTCATAATACTATACTCACCATTCCTATAAATACCCACCAGGACAAAACCATGATTTACCTATGATATCATACCTATCCTCCCATAACCAACATGAATTACCCACCATACACCTATTATATCATAATCATCGTACCATACCCATCATACGTACTCAACACACTACACCCTTCATACCCATTTTACCAGATTTATCATGCCATACCCAATATACAACACCCTTTTTCCATATCCATCATACCAAACCCAACAAACCACACTCATCTTATACATCATGCCAAATCAAACATTACACAACCATCTTATAATACCGATCATCCCAACACCTATCATACCAACACATATCCATCATATCGATTCCTTCAAACAATATTCATTATACCGTAACATCACTCTACGTATCGATCACTACTTACACACAAGTCATCATATTTAAACCATAGTTCGATATCCATTATACAATATGCCATACCAAACATAACATACTCCTCCTTCTATACTCGTCATATCATATCCATCATACCAAAAGCACTCGATATCACCATCTTTTCTTTCAATGGACATTTTAATTTATGAAAGTAAAAATTTATATGCATATTGTGATAACTTTTAACTTTGCGTTTATCTCTCTAAACTATAAAGGAGGAAATTTAGAAGAGTCTCCTCTAAATAAGCCGTCATGCGGTGAGTACGATATCTCTGAACTGGATCATCTGAAATGATAAAACAAAACATTTCGTTAACATAAAGTATTATCTAGTATTTAATTGAAGGAATAAGCAAAATATTAATTTTTTTGACAAAATGGCGACTTTACAACAAAAAAAAAAAAGAGTAGAATTTCAACATAAGCTTAGACCTTAAATTGTTTATAAAATGGAGAATATTTATTTGAGAGAAAAAACCTGTGATCAATTACTAACATGTATTTCCAAAAAAATTGTGGGTTCATTTGAGACTTATCCATATAGAGTCCGAGAAATCTTGCTCACCAACTTCAAAAACATAGAGAAAATAACGGTTAAGATTTCGCATGCCTAAGAAAGACGCTCCAATATATCTTTACAAATGTGCTTGTCACTTCGAGAATAATCGTATGTGTTCTTAAGACTAAAGACTAAAGACTAAAGACTAAAGACTAAAGACTAAAGACTAAAGACTAAAGATTAAAGACTAAAGACTAAAGACTAAAGACTAAAGACTAAAGACTAAAGACTAAAGACTAAAGACTAAAGACTAAAGACTAAAGACTAAAGATTAAAGACTAAAGACTAAAGACTAAAGACTAAAGACTAAAGACTAAAGACTAAAGACTAAAGACTAAAGACTAAAGACTAAAGACTAAAGACTAAAGGCTAAAGACTAAAGACTAAAGACTAAAGACTAAAGACTAAAGACTAAAGACTAAAGACTAAAGACTAAAGACTAAAGACTAAAGACTAAAGACTAAAGACTAAAGACTAAAGACTAAAGACTAAAGACTAAAGACTAAAGACTAAAGACTAAAGACTAAAGACTAAAGACTAAAGACTAAAGACTAAAGACTAAAGACTAAAGACTAAAGACTAAAGACTAAAGACTAAAGACTAAAGACTAAAGACTAAAGACTAAAGACTAAAGACTAAAGACTAAAGACTAAAGACTAAAGACTAAAGACTAAAGACTAAAGACTAAAGATTAAAGACTAAAGACTAAAGACTAAAGACTAAAGACTAAAGACTAAAGACTAAAGACTAAAGACTAAAGACTAAAGGCTAAAGACTAAAGACTAAAGACTAAAGACTAAAGACTAAAGACTAAAGACTAAAGACTAAAGACTAAAGACTAAAGACTAAAGACTAAAGACTAAAGACTAAAGACTAAAGACTAAAGACTAAAGACTAAAGACTAAAGACTAAAGACTAAAGACTAAAGACTAAAGACTAAAGACTAAAGACTAAAGACTAAAGATTAAAGACTAAAGACTAAAGACTAAAGACTAAAGACTAAAGACTAAAGATTAAAGATTAAAGACTAAAGACTAAAGACTAAAGACTAAAGACTAAAGACTAAAGACTAAAGACTAAAGACTAAAGACTAAAGACTAAAGACTAAAGACTAAAGGCTAAAGACTAAAGACTAAAGACTAAAGACTAAAGACTAAAGACTAAAGACTAAAGACTAAAGACTAAAGACTAAAGACTAAAGACTAAAGACTAAAGACTAAAGACTAAAGACTAAAGACTAAAGACTAAAGACTAAAGACTAAAGACTAAAGACTAAAGACTAAAGACTAAAGACTAAAGACTAAAGACTAAAGACTAAAGACTAAAGACTAAAGACTAAAGACTAAAGACTAAAGACTAAAGACTAAAGACTAAAGACTAAAGACTAAAGACTAAAGATTAAAGACTAAAGACTAAAGACTAAAGACTAAAGACTAAAGACTAAAGACTAAAGACTAAAGACTAAAGACTTAAGACTAAAGACTAAAGACTAAAGATTAAAGACTTAAGACTAAAGGCTAAAGACTAAAGACTAAAGACTAAAGACTAAAGACTAAAGACTAAAGACTAAAGACTAAAGACTAAAGACTAAAGACTAAAGACTAAAGACTAAAGACTAAAGACTAAAGACTAAAGACTAAAGACTAAAGACTAAAGACTAAAGACTAAAGACTAAAGACTAAAGACTAAAGACTAAAGACTAAAGACTAAAGATTAAAGACTTAAGACTAAAGGCTAAAGACTAAAGACTAAAGACTAAAGACTAAAGACTAAAGACTAACGACTAAAGACTACAGACTAAAGACTAAAGACTAAAGACTATAGACTAAAGCCTAAAGACTAAAGACTAAAGACTAAAGACTAAAGCCTAAAGAATAAAGATTAAAGACTTAAGACTAAAGACTAAAGACTAAAGACTAAAGACTAAAGACTAAAGACTAACGACTAAAGACTAAAGACTAAAAACTAAAGACTAAAGATTAAAGAATTAAGACTAAAGACTAAAGACTAAAGACTAAAGACTAACGACTAAAGACTAAAGACTAAAGACTAAAGACTAAAGACTAAAAACTAAAGACTAAAGACTAAAGACAAAAAAGCAAAAAAAAACGGAATATTTTCAGCTTTTTTCTCTCTTTGAAATTTATGCATCTTAAGACAACCGAAGTGAATTAAATCGTTTGTTTTCAAAGCCTGCGAGTTGATTTTACTTTTTCTAAAATAATACCAGCATATTTTCTACATTGCGGAAACATCGAGTAAAGAGAATTTTACAAACACTTCACTGAAGACACTTTCTTATGCAAGCATTGAGAACCATTCTTTCAGGCAACCGAAATGTGAAAATTTTCGGAATTTGTTTAATTTTTTTCATGAAGATATAATTTCTGAGTAAGCGATATTTTTCATTTGAATTTGAACTTTACTCCACCATATCCTGTTATATTTTGCTGTTTCCTGTTAATATTATGGCATGTTATGCGATGTTTTTTGCTTTTTAGGTAACATAATTTTTACCTTACCCGGCAGACAATAAACAACAAGTTGTGGAGGAATTTTTCGTTGTTGACTTTTTTTATTATTTCTGTTTTCAATTTTTTGTTTTTTTTTTTAGATTTTCTCTTAGCTCTCTAATTTGTTGCATAACACAAAGGCGCAGAAACTTTATTTGCGGCTCTGTGACTCTGTTGTGGACTTTTCTTTATTTAGTTTTTGCATTATTAAAGGGGTTAATATAGCGTGCAAAGGCAAGGAATATAAAGCAGAATGAAAACAACAACAAATGGGGAAAAAGAACAAATGAAAAATAAAAAAAAAAGAATAACACGTAACACAAAAGCAAATAAAAAACATGTAAAATAAGGACGAAGATTTAGTTCATTAGGCACAGTGTTGCTTTCTGTTTACAAAAGTACATAAAAAAAAAACACAAGACAAAACAACAACAGCAACAGGGAAAAAGGAGTGTAGCGGTAAATGCCTGGCTAGAGGCAAGGTAGGTTGGGCAAGCTAGATCTTTAGCAGAGTTCATGACCCCACGTGGTGATGCGGATGGGGTGGTGTAATGGATAATGTTTTGGATTTAAGAGAATTTTGTTTGATTAAAGAATTCGAAATTTTTGTTGTAAGCTTAATTTAAGCTCTTTAATTTGCTTAGGTATTGTTTTCATAAGCTATGTATAAGCATCTTTTTTAATTAACTAATTATGTAAATTTTCATGCTTAAAGCTTGGAATGATTGTAAGCTTTTCTTTAAACAGATGTTATAGCATTACATTGTTCTTCTATTTATTCGCATTTGTTTTAGTTTTGTAAAAGTTTCCAGTCGCAAAGTTAGTTAAGTTGTAGGTGTATGTGTTGTTGTTATTGTTATGGTTGTTGTTGCAGCTGTAACTTAAGCTTTCTTCACTCGCCGCTGGCGTAATAATAGTTACCATGCTTGAAAATATTCCACCTTTCAATGAGTAAATACTGTGTTATTCGATATTCATTTGTTAATGTTTGCATACTTGTTTTTCTTGTGCTTTATCTCTCTCCCACACACACACACGCACACACACATTATCTTTCTTGGATATCTGTTATTAAGGGGCAACGACGAATTCTAATATATGCTCGAAAATATTAGCAACAGAACTTTCTTTATATATTAAGGTTTTGCATAAATATTTCAATCCATTTTTAGAACAAAACCCAAACTCAAACAATAGTAAGATTATACAAGTTGGCTTCTGCAAACTAAAAATATACTGAATTGATGCATAATAAAAGCTTTTGTGCCATTTTTATGATTTGGTTTATTGCTTGAAATCGCGAGGACGTGGGTTTGAATACAGAATTGGGCAATTTTCTAGGGAAGTACACTATGCATGAATCGGACACTTTTTTTTGCAAACAAGCTAGGGATATATCATCATTTCAGCATAATTCAAGGACGCTGAACTTAATGCTGTTAACCGTTTTTCAATCCTTCGGCCCATTTTCGAGAAATTCAAGGTCAAGTGCATGTTGATGCTGTTTTTGTCAGAAAAACTTTTTTTCATTAACTTTATCGGCTTCATGTCAGCAAGGGAAATATTAACCTTGAGAATAATTTCTTACAAAAGTTTAACCCTTAGTTTAACTCTACCCTTATGGTCCAAATTAGCCATAAATAAAATTATGTATTTCGTATAAAAGCTTTGTTTATACTAAAATAAGTAAGCTTTTTGGTGAAATAATATTCCCCTGATATACTGGCGCTAAATTAAATTACAAATTAACTCAAAGTAACCAAAATTCTGTGTCCCAAATGACTGCAATATTTGAACATATATAGTATTATTTAAAATTTAATAGTTAAATGGAAGATTCTAGGCAATTCTATAGATTTGTAAAAGTAACTGCCGTTCTTTGAGTTCATCTCTCATGATTCAATGAAAATTTCAAAGTAGAAGATAGTTTCTTTTTAATATCTGAACTTGCTTTTCACACAAAATATGAAGAATTAATTTAATCGTCCCAGAACCTGACCGACTTAAAACTAACGAAGCTCTTGAGTATATTAACATAGGAGGTTTATTGTTAGTTTTTCTCATTTTCTTTATCAGATGGATTAATATCTGGAGAATACGGCGGGTGGGGTAGAATTTCTTTTTTGACCATTCCCGAGTATATTAGGACAAGTTTTGCAACGTGCGAAGTAACATTCTCATTGCGCAAAATCGCTTTCTTGTATCTTTCGCAGTATTTCGACCATTTTTGCTTTAATGCACCACTTAAGTGCATCAATTGTAGACTGGTTGGCGTTTCTCGGTGATGGTTTCATTCGGTTTGAGCAGCTCATGGTAGGTCACATCCATCTGAGCCCACCAGATGCAGAGCTAGAGCTTGAATCCATGGTTGTTTGGCTTCGTCGTTAATATTGATGGTTGGCTGGGTTTAGCTCATGACTTTCTACACTTTGGACTATCGTAATGGATCTACTTTCCATTGCATGTGACAATAAGAAGAAAAATCCCTTCCTTTTCAAATCCTTTTGTGAAAAACATCTTTCAATGCCTCTCCGTTTCAATTCGTATGAGACTTATTTTCTTTGCCTTTGGATTATTTGGTTGGTCACTTCTGATTATAGGCAACATTCCGCTGGAACAAAATTCTTTTCACAAAATTTCCCGTAACTAAATTTAATTTTTCAAAAATTTCCGATTTTTTAAATTGTCCGTTACAAAATGACCTCTTTATAAAAATCCCTTACTTTATTACTTGAAAAAAATAAATTAAAAAAGAATTTGGTGCTACTGTGTAAAAAAGAGATCATCTCTTGAACTGAAATAGGTTTCCAGACTCTTTTTAGCGGTTCTTTATAACCAGCTATGGGCAGAGAGCGCTCTGGGAGCGTTAAGAGCAAGAATTGAGACCAAGATTAAAGACAAAAGACAAACACAGAAACAAACACAGAAACAACACAGTAGTGGTACCCATACCCGTTTATAACTCGTTTAGCGTTCTCTTTAAATTTGTAAAGGAAACTTTCGTTAAGAGAAATTTCTGTGAACGCTGAATTTCGTAAAACGGGTAATTTTGAAAAAGTTGATTTTTGGAAAGGGGAATATTTAGAAGGTGAATATTGGCACTGAGAGAAGGATAATTTTGGCCCGCTCCTGAATCAATTAAGCCTGGAGCCATAAGGTTTAAGGTTTTTTTTTAACATTAAGTCAACAACTGACGATTCTAACCTTTATTTCTTGTAGGTTTTGATATAGTTCTTCATTAATAAGGGTCAGTTAAAACTGATAAGGGTTTTCATTGGATCCTATAATTTTTCATCTTTCATGCTACCGGTTATTTTTATTGCTAAAGGTATTTTTTTAATATCAAGTTAACCTATTAACGATTCTGACCTTTATTTCTTGAAGGTTTTGACATAGGTCTTCATTATTAACGGTCAGTCAAAACTGATAAGGGTTTTCATTGGATCCTCCAATTCATCATCTTTCAACTTTTTAGACTATTAGGTCGTTTCTTTTCATCCAAATCGAAATTGAAATCACCACTTTAAAATTCTGCAAATCATTTCCAACACGGTAACTCAGCTAAAGCATGGTCACCCAAAATTCCACTAAAATACGATTACATTCGGCAGCACTTTTTCATATCACGAAGTAACGAAGTAAAATTCCGCATAAAAACAATTTATTCGGCACAATATTCGACAAACTTATTCGATAAAGCACAGAGTGTTATTATTTACACTTCAATCAAATGACAAACACTGAAAATTACGCTTTTTGACAGCTGTTTTACGAAAAATACTTGGTTAAAAAGGGCTTCCGTGGCGCAGTGGGTAGAGTGTGTGGCCCATACTCCAGACAGCCATGGTTCAATTTCGTCTGGCACAGAAAGTTTTTTCAATTGAATTAATATTTCTGTTCGGCAGTCACCTCTCTGCAGAGAATGGCAAGTCTCAGAGAGTAAATAATGCCATGTAAAGCTTCTTGAGAACATGCACATTAGCGGTTTGGAGTCAGCATAAAACTATTAGGTCCAGCTCTCAATCAATTATGTACAAACATTTAATAACACTCACAACACAATTTGAACTTAAGAAGTTCGGTCAAAGTCCTTTCAAGGGCTGAAATGGCCACATTATTAATATTATTATTAAAGAGATCAATGGAGGAATGTATTGCCTACGCCATCTCTTGTAAAATACTACAAACTTTTAAAATTTCAACACTCAACCTTTGATTTTTTTTTTTTGTTTTTGTTTTAGATTGTCCATTACTGCTTCACTCTGAAAATCTTGTGAGGTATAATTTCTTATTTTATGTTAGGGGTATTCCCGATGTGGTGTAAGCGTGATATATTTATTCAAAATATGCCAGTTCATTTTTTGACTGTGTTCATATTTGTAGCAAGTTGTATTTTTGAAATTTGTTTATTTATTTTCATGTTGCCAAAAAATAATTTTCTTGAGAAAGATATTTATATAAAAATTTTTATTATTTTTGTCGTAAACAACTGAATTTACTATAAATACTTTTTTTTCATTACAGGTAGTCATGATATAGTAATTATAGTAATTAAAGCACAACAACAAAAAAAATATTTTATAAAAATAAAAAGTCCATATTTATCGCGTCAAAACAAAGCGTACACCTGCATAGTAAGCTTAGCAATTTCATATATTTAAAACAAATGTAACGGTATCTCTCTCAAATTGGTTAATTATGATGTTAGTTAATGTTTCTGCATCATTCGCCTTTGGTTAATTGAGGAAGTAAGTTGTAAGAAAACTTTTTAAAATTGAAAAGTTAAACTTCTGTTGAAACACGCGAATTAGTCATAAAATTCCATAAAGCAGGAAAATCACTTCGCAAAATAGCTTAAATTTTTGTTAGAGGTCATAATACCATCAAGAAAATCACTGACAAATACAAAAAATTTGGAGCACTAGAAAATCGACCATATGTTAGCAGACCAAAACAACTCTGTGAAACCGCAATACGATCAGTATTCAGAATAGTGTGAAAATATCCAACTGTAAGCACAGTGAAAATAGCGGATGATCTTTTCGCATTATCAGAAACCAACGTTAGTGCCAGTACAATAAAGCGTGCATGTAATGCAAATGGTCTATTTGGAAGAGTCCCCCAAAAAAGCCGTTTATATCAAAAAAAAATCAAAGGCTACGCATGGATTTTTCTAAAAATTATGAAATTTATGGCGTCAAACGTAGTAGGAAATTACACGTTTATTGATAGTACAATGAATAAATTCGATTACTTTAATATTTTAGAAAAACATTTGCCGGCCAGTGTTTACAAATTAGTACTGGATCGCTTGTAGATGTTTCAACAGGAAAACGAACTGAAACATACAGCCAAGGTAGTGAAGGAATGGTTGCTGTGCAAAACTCCAAAACAGCTGGATCACCCCCTACCGGAGTTCAACCCGATAGAATATTTGTGGAACATCTGGATAGACAAATAAGAAAGGCGACGATAACCAGCAAGGACTCGCTGAAAGCCGTTTAACTTGAAGAATGGCACAAAATTTCATCAAACGTTACAACGAAATTTGTGGAATCAATGCCAAGACGGTTGAATGCTCTCATTTCAGCACAAAGAAAACAAAAAAAATATTAATAATTGGTCTGAAGTTATTTTTTCTTATTTACAACTTTAAGTGTACACTTTGTTTTGACTCGAAAAAAATGGAGTATTTTTCGTTTTTGAATTATGTGAAAATGTGTTGTAAAATAATTTATATTTTTAGTTAGTAAGAGCATAAAAAATTAATTCCAAAAATACTAAAATTTTTTATGAAATTACTTTTTAAAATATAGTATTATTAAAAAAGTATTAGAAAATATGGTGTACACTTTGTTTTAACGCTCACTGTACATTTTTAGTGTGTTTTTGCTTCAACTTAACTTTACTTTCTTACTTTTATAGTAAAAAAGTTAAATAGATAACCCCATATTAAATAAAGTTTTATTTTTATTTAAAGAATTTTACACAAAATGTATTTTGTTTTTATAAATGTCAACTTTTTACTTTTTAAATCAACTTTATCCCAAGACTTCATAAATATATTGTGAATACCCCTCTCTTTATATGCTTGACAAAGTTTAATTAGTTACAACTTCATGTGTTTTTTTTTTAAATTTTAACACCCCATCATGAATACCCCTATTATTTCATTTAAATTCTTAACTGATGCAAGTTTTCTATGAGATTTTCAAATATCTCCTGCATTGAGCTTAAAATTATATATATTGCATTATACGAGATAATATTTTATATATACATTTTTTTTTTTAGTTTAATAAGCAAGGAAATTAATCTGTTCACATGTGTCTTAATAAAAACGGAAACCAAATTTGAAGCAAAATATTCAATACTTCTAAATACTTGAACTGTGATATTTAGAAATATAAAGATTTCTGTCTAAATGCCATGTGTGAAATATTAGAGTAAAATGAGTGCTATGTTCAAAGAACTAAATATAAAATTATTTCCTTTAAATACATCAGATAAATACAATGCTGTCTTACCTGAACATCTGATAAATTTCAGCCTTAGACTGGGTGATTAAATTTCATTTTCATTCGCACTTTGTTGGCAGTTTGTAAAAAGAACTCAAGCAAAGCTTGCTTTGTGGTAGCTCTACTCAAAATATTGAATTTCAAAGTTATTTTGAGATATTTGAGTTATTTTAAGTTTATTCAGATATATGAGAATATTTTGTTTTTTTTTTTCTCAGAAAACTGTAGGGTGGCAACCATGCATGAGTGTAGCGAGAGCGAAGTTTGAGTTGAGTTGGAGAGACAAAGAATTTGAAATGCAATTAACCCGCCAATGCCTATTATTGCTCGCTTGGATGCAGAGAAGTAATTAATATTTTTTGCTCATAAACACCTAAATTAACACTCATGCCAGTCATAATAAATCATTTATCACTTTTTTGATGAATCTTTAAATTCATATGAAAAATTCAGAGGAACTTTTTTAAAGCCATATAAATCTTATTAGTTTTCTTTTTTATTTTTTTATTGCCATATAATTTATTCATATTTTTGTTTTTCATGCTGCGCGCGAGGCTTAAGGCTTAAAATTTACGACTGCAGCTGCCTAAAAGTATGCATAATTAAAAAAAGGGCTTAGGCGCTACCAGTTTAACTCCCACAGTTATGATTTAGCCTTACAAATATATGTATTTAGCTATTTTTTCTTGTTGTTGTGTTGTTGTAGCAAAAAGCTTTTTTAACGCTTTTGCATTATTTAACAAAAAGCTGAATTAATTAAGATAACAACAAAATTATATAGAGTGACATTTAAAATTGGATTTTCTAGCTTAAATGTTTGCATTATGAAACCACCCTCGAGATACCACAAATGCACACGCACACACACACACATTTCGCACTATGTGTGTGAATCGTGTTTCCAAACAAGAAGATGTAACCCAAAACTCTTAAAACCATGACCTTTTTTATGCATCCGTTAATCCTGTCATGTTAAATAAAATTGTTAGTTAATTTAATGTGAAGATCGACAACAAAACTAAACTAATTTGTTTTTGAAAGCCACAAACTTAGCTGTTGTATATCAGAATGTTTCAACAACTAGTTAGCATGGCAAATATGGCAAGCATGGCAATGCGCATGGAGTGGAAGTTTGATCGGGGGTTAAATGTGGGTCATTTTCTTAAGGTATTCATTGTGTTAATTGTGCAGTTGAAGAGGGTTAAATTGATAATTTGAGTAGCTCAAGTTGGCATCAGGCTAGCTATCAGATGAACTCAGTTAATTAATAAGTGCAAATTATTGATTAATTTTTGAAATAATGAAAAGCATGAAATGAGAAGGAGTGAACACGAGTGGAAGAGAGGGAGAGAGAGAGAGAGAAGACAAAAAATTGTAGTTAAATAAAAAAGCAGTAACCGAAGTGCTTTGAAAAAAGTTTAAAGTGGATACTTTGCTGAAGTGAAAGTGTACTTTTTTTATAGCTGAGAGTTTACAACTTAAGCTGGCAAATGTTAATGAAAGCTAGAGTAATTATTTTATTATTTACATTGAAAATTAATATATTTAATGAAAGCATTGCAATTTTTTTCGTACAAGAAAAAGGATTGATTACTTTTGGGAAACTTGCTAAAATTCAAGGTCTCAATGTTGAGTAAAGGCACCTCTTGATACCCTCCTAGCACTGCGGAAAACATAACGCATTCTTTTAAGTTTAATTTGAATATTTAATATTTCAAATGCATTTCATTTCATTTTTATCGAAACGGGAATACGAAAATGAAAGAACATGAGATAGTTGAGTCTACAAAGACTTCAATTGACCCGGGAGTTTCCATTTTGCATGATAATTTGGGTATGAAAAAATCTATATCCAAGCTGGATGCCGCGTTTGTTAACAATAGGACAAAAATGACAACGGCCGCGTGGTTCTTGAGCAATGCTTAGCCATGATTAATTGTGATTCAAGAGATTTTGGGCGACAATTGGGGACCTATGATAAAAGATGGATTCATCACTTTAAACCTGAATCGATATAACAAGCAAAACAATGGGTTGGGCTAAGTGGAACGGCTCCAAAGCGACCGAAAACACAACAATCGGCCGGAGAAGTTTTGGGCAGTATTTTTTGGGCCTCACACGGCATATAATTCCGCCATTATCTTGAAAAAAGAAAAACAATAACAGGCGAATATTATCTATGCAGAATTATTATAACATTGCACTCAAGGCGAAACGACCACATTTAAGGAAGAAACACGTTTTTTTAAGATAACGTGTGCGGAATAAAATATAGACTGACACATAGATATCATATGTGCAAAAAGTTTGACTAAGTGAAAAGTGAAGACTAAATTCAATCTTACGCCATTTGTACAACAAACCTACAGTATTAAATTCGTTCTGAATGGCATAAAAACCTTTATTTTTAAACTATCGAAAAGCACACTTAAAGAATACTTCACGTTCCGTTGTCTTCGATTTTTTGCAGTTTATTTTGAACCTTCAAAATCATGTTTTGAAAGACAGATACATCCACTTCCTTCAACTTGCGCTTTATTCTGCCTATCAACTGTTGCTCGTTCTGAACCTTCCAGCCCTTCTCGTACACTTTACTTTTAAGTATGCCCCAAAAATCTTCGATTGGACGTGCCTGCAGGAAGTTTGGAGGATCGTTCTTTCTTGGTACAAATTGAATATTTTGTTCATTTAGCCAATCCTACGTTAATTTCGAATAATGACTGCTTGCAAGGTCCGGACAAAACATGTTTTCGTCATTCGCGTGATCTTTTTCGTCAGAATTGATCGCTTTGATTTTATTGAAATACCCTTTGACGAAATCGCACACCACACCAACACTTTCGGCTTAAACTTTGCTTTGCCGGTATATTTAACATTGTCTAGTGTTGCTTCAATGTTGTCAGTGTAGAAGGTAGATTCGTGGTGCAAAATCTTTGCCATGGTGCAAAAAAGAGAAGGTAGATACGTCACCCAAAATCATGAATTTTATAAATATTTTCTAATAGTTCTGTCTTGGACATTTTACTTTATAGCTAATTCATGATACAGTTTTGTTGATTGTCCCACAATTTCTATTTTCAATTTAGCTCTAACTTTGATGCTTTAGAGCAGACATGAGCTTCCCGGAGCACAATTGGCCCAGTTGACCCAGCTACAAATTTGTTTTATTTTATCAAATTTGTGTTTGCACATTTGTAAAAACAACAACAACAAAACCGACGTTCACCAAATTTTAAACTCGCTTTAACAACAATTGCATGCAAAGGCAACAAAACAAAGGGTCTCATGCATAAAAGTGAGAAATTACTTTTTACTCGATATTTTGAGAATTTACTCGTTGTCGTAAGCATAAAAAGTTATTTACTCGTTAGAAAGATCTCGCTCATTGAGATAGATCTCAAGGCCTGAGAAACTTCTTAAAATGAAAGCTCTTTGTGAGAATTTCTCAAAATGGTATGCATAATCATGAGATGAAGCTGACATGTCTGAGAACTTTCTCGGTAAATGTTGGTCTCCTATCAAGTGATCTCACAGTTTATTCCAAGCAACTGAAATGCCAGAATACTTTCGCGTTTATAGTCCTAAAAAAAAAAGTATAAGCTGCGTACACATCTTGAAGAATCTAGCAGTAAATTTATATTTCGTTTTAATAAAGAAAACATCGATTGGTTAGCAGAGCATTTCCTAGGGCCAACATTGGAATCGCTTGGTGGAGCTCTTACAAATTCTGAAAAAATTAGAGTATATTTGAGATTTTTGGCTGATCCTGGATTTCAAAATGGGATTGGTGAGGACATAGGAATTCATCAGTCTCTAGGACAATTCGAAACCTTTCAAATGCTTCTTTTTTTAATTTGTGCACCGGCAGATTAGATTTCTGTAGTAAAATTTGAGTTTCTTTTAACTCATCAAATAGAAATTATGCCAGCTTATTATTTTTATAATTTGATAAACTACAGATCGATATCAGAAACTTCACTTCCAGATTCGCTTTCGGACATTTTTTTGAAATTTTAAGAAGCAATTTTAACGATTAATTGCTTTAGTTTGCTTTAAATAAACTAAAGCTCAACTGAAGCTTTAAGATCGATCTCACTTATGTTGAGTTGTTTGTCATGAGCTTGATCTCATTTTTATGCATACAATTTTGAGACTGAGACTGAGAATGTTCTTATGACTCACTTCTTGAGATTGATCTCACACGAATGATCTCTGAGAAACATCTCATTTTTATGCATCAGACCCATGGTATAATAATACAAGGTAGCATTGACAGTTGCTTGGGAAAACATCTGCTGTCAAAAAATATACTCAAGAAGAGAGCGCTCACAATCCGCCATTGAAAACACAAGCAATGTTGAAAATGTTGAAGTGAAAAAAACAACAACTTCAGCAGCTACAGATGCATTTGAACAAACAGTTGTTTTTGACAGGAGATGTTTTCCTGTAGAAGAGAAAATAAGCAGTTGTCAATGCTACCTTGTATTATTATACCATGCATCAGACCCAAAGTCTCACTCGATAAGGCTGAGCTTGAGATGATTGTCCCGTTACTTGTGTAACACACTAAAACACACATGATTTGCTTTTGTTTTGCACAACAATTTTGCTACATATAGAAATAGAAATTCAGTCTTGTCGGAGTGCTTTATTGTTTATTTTTTTTTCTTGCAACGATGAGGAAAAGCAATAATGAGGATAATTTTGTGTTTGTTTAAAAAAGAAAATCATTGGCCTACCAACTTATTTTTCTGCTCATGACTGCTTTAGAGAGTACATTTTTCCCCAAAACCACGTTGTTTTATTTTGTATTGTTTCGTAATTGTTTTATAAATAAAAGCTTTTTTAAAACCCATATGAGATAAATTACAAAATGTCTAATACTTGGTTATGAGTGGATTCTTTTCACAAAATTTACAAATCAATTGTCGGCGCTATAGCTCTATCAAGGACATATTTACTACTAAGCATAACATACAAAAATGATCTTTTATTGAATGAAAGCGGGAATAACACCGTTACTCCTCTCTAATTTGATTTTACTATTGCTATTCCTTTTTTACATGGAATAACAGTTGGAAATGAGTCTATATTTTATTCCGCACACGTTAATGCAAAAGCAAATCATTGAAAGCAATGGTAAAACTCAATTAACTACACTTTGAATTGTTTCCCCATCCAGAGAATTCTCCAGATATAACCCCCATCGACAGATATAACCCCCAGTTGGAAAAACTTAAATCAAAATGTTATCAAATATAGTTGTAAAGACTTGTAAAGACTTGTAATGTAAATGTGAAAGTAAAGTCAAATAGTAAATTCTAATTTTACCAAAAATTAATGATGTAATGTCTGAAATAATAAGTTCAGAGTCTAGAACTTACAAACCAATCCGATTTGAAGAGAAGAGACTCGAAGTTTTAAATAAAGATGATGAAGTGCACTATCACAGTCAAAATCTTGTGTCAAACTTAATAGAAGCAGTTATTCTGACTGGGTCTGAGATGGGTGAGATCGACTACATTCCCAGAATTCTTATGCTACCTTCGGATGAACCATTTCAAGAGCTGATAGTTTTGCTTTGTTTTTAATTGTTGTTGCTGTTTGTTGTAAAATTTTGACATTTGAGCAGCTATTTTAAAATGATCCTACTATGTTATTGTATCATGACGGTCAAGAACATAGTCGAATACACAAGGTTGCCTCTCGACTGAAAACCTTTATCCCTCTAGCTCTGAGTCGAGTTGAGTACAAGGATGAGGGAGCATTTAGAATCGTCGCCTGATAGTTGCATTTAATTATTATGCTTTGCTAATTTTTTAAAAAATATTCTTAGAAATAATTAAACTCACCTAAACAATGCGTGTTATAAAGTATCCATTTTGATTTTATGCTAATATATTTTCAAATTAATATATTTCGAAGTTATTGGCCTTTCTTATTTTGTCTCAAACCATAATTTTTCCAATAAAAAAAAAACAAAAAAATCAATTCTCTATCTTAAATTTTAACGAAAAATTGCCGATATATCAAAAAAAAAAAAAAAAAAAACTACTTGCATGCTCGAATTTTGTAAGAGAGTGTTCAGTCAAATTTAGTTTTTTTTAGAAAATCCCGTAAAAATTGCAATTTATTAACTACAAAAAGCTAACATTCAACGCAAAGCTTTCAAAGTATCCAGCAAAATTAAAAATTGAAATTTTGAAAATTTATGGCAACATTAAAGCGTAAGAAAAATGCCAAAATGTTATCGAGGGAATTTTTGTTTTTATTTATAAAATTGCTGAACAAACGTATTCGTTATTCTGCAAATAAGCATATAAAATTTTAATGGAGGAAAAATTTAAGATACATAAAATAGCGGCAATAAAACACGTAGGTAGAAATAAAAAAAAAAAAAAATAAAAAAATAAAAAAAAAACAAATGTAACAATAATAAACAACAAATATTACGGCAGACAATAATAATAGAAAAAGCAGCAATTTATAAACAAATCAGCCGTTGTGAGCGAGAAAGAGAGCACGTGTGTCGAGTTGAGGTGAGTGTGAAAGAGTAATGACGCTGTCAACACAACTGTCAGTGACGTCAAAATGGCAAAACATGTGCAAAAAACAGAGAAGAAAAAAACTGATTGACAGTCAACAATCAGGCCTCATGTTGCTGTTGCTCGTGACGATTAAGAAATGCAAAAAAAAAAAAAAAACTCGAATAAAAAATTGCGGCAATGATTAAACATTTTGTTGTTTTAACTCTACCCAAACGCACGAATAAGCGAAAGAACGAACGCACGAACGACGGACGCGCACGTTTTTCTACCACTTTAAATTAATTTATTTGATTTGTAATATTTAACCAAACATTTTATTTCATTTAATTACTGCACGCACTTTACTTTATTTCTTTTTGAATTATTTTTTATATTTTTGTTGGAATTTCAATTGATTATTCCTTCTTTTAGCTGCTTAAAAATTTGCACAATTCAAAAACTTTTGCTTTTCCTGCTGAACAGCAGTTTTATACTGACTCGCCTGGGCGCTCTCACAACTTTTGCTCAGCGCCGCGCTCTCTTTCGCATTTTTAATCGTGGACTCGCTAGCCAGTCTGCAAATTTTTTTATTCATGACGTCTTTTTGGCTACAAAAAAATATAACGATAAAAACTGAAAAAAAATAAAGCGCAAAAACGAATTTTTAATTAAAAAAGTGAGTAATACTAGGCAAAAGCACAGCCACAACAACAACAGCAAGAGCAACAAACAGCAGCAACGGCTTTGTTGTCATAATCACGTCGAGCTGCTGCTGCTGCTGCTGCTGCGGCTGCTCTCATTAAACAGCAAAAATGAGCGCACTAGAAAGTATGTTAAGCAAAATGTATGCCTGCATTAAAATGATTCTGAGCAGAAGTAGGTGGAAAAAGTGGGCAGCAGAAGAGTGTGGAAAAAATGTCAACAAAAATTTGGATACAAGAACACAAAAAAAAAAAAACCAAAAAAATAAAAAAAAAACAAATAAAAAAATACAAAAAAAAAAATAAAAAAAACAAATAATAATGAAATTGCTAATGAACGAAAAGGGTTGCCAACATGTGTATATATAGAAGATTGAACGAGTTATAGGCCTTAAGTTTCGACTTAATTACCTTTAAGCAAAACCTTTTTTTAATTTTATGCGCTCAAAGCCAATATAACAACAATAAATTGAAAAACTGCATGAATTAAGGGTTCACATACCCTTGAAATTTTAAAAAAAATTAGTTTCTTTACGACATTGCGCACGCCTCTCGACAGTTGCGTGTTCGTATTTCTATTGTCCGCAAAACCTGGGGTTTCTTACAAAATACTAAAAAACTAAAATAACAGGAAGATTTACATAAGTGGAAAAAGGTAAACAGTACGAAGCTGGAATGGGAGACAAGCCGTTAATCCCTGAAATTTTAAAAGCATTCTTCAACAATTTTTTTGTTTACTTTTTTCAAAAAGTCTTAATAATTGTTTTCTCTACAGTCTTATGAGAGTGTTTTTTTAATTTTTTGGTTTGGCAATTATTTATAAATTATTTAGCTCGGCCGTGGCCGAGTGTGTTTAAAAGCGAACGTGGACCATTCGATGCCAGGTTGGAATCCCTGCTGACACAAACAATTTTTTCAATTATGAAAAATATACTTTTATGTTGTATACCTCCGCCTGTTCTCACGAGTAGCCTGTCCAAAGCCCAGATAAAGAAGCACGGTCGCAGGCAACGGGTGCGCCCTATCCTGTGCAAATGTAGAGGGACTATCCAGATCCTGGAGATGGTCGCTCAATCTGGGGAGTAGGTGGACCGTTTGACTCGATCAATGGTAGCGTATGCCTTCGAAGGAATAGCAATGATCCTTAAAATTTGTAAGCACGGGGATAGTCTTTACTCTTGAGAGACGAACTATCACAATTCAACCAGCACATTGGCATTGTGGTCTCTGGCTAGTCTTATAAGGACCGGTTAAACGGTGGTAAATATGGTGCATAATTTGGTACACAAGAGGTGTCAGAATTGGGTACTCTGAGGTGAAAAGTATATCTTCATTTCAAAATTAAAGTGTCTGTAGAAGAATGGCCCATTTAAACAATTTACATCAATATATTATTCAGAAATTCATCAAGATATAAAAAGTCTATATCTACACTAAGGGAAAAAAATATTAAATTTATCCAAAAACTTTTTTAATTTATCCAAAAAGCGAGTCATTTTTGCACCAATAACGCATTTGCATTAATCGACTACACAAATATTTAAAATTTATTTGAATACTTTTTTAATTAAATTAAATATTTAAACAGAATTAATAAAAAATATTTTAAAATTATGCACGAATTTTTTTAAAATATCTTTCAAATATTTACTTTTTGAAAATAAACTATCGCATTTAAAGAAAATTTATATAAAAATATTGAATTTAAAAAACAACATATTTAAATTGAATATGTTATTAATGGTCTTATAGTATTATTTTCTTCATATTGCGTCCATCAAATGGCATTTGCCTGTATTATTTATTCTCGCTTCACTTTTTTGTTCTCTAATTTATACTATTTTTGACAGTTGGTGCAATATTAGGGCAGCAAATGTCAAAAATAGTATAAAATAGAGGGAGAAAAAATAAATATACAAAATATATGTAGATAGAAGCAAAATATGTAGGTAAATGACAACCGGTGCAAGATATTTCAGAGAAAAAATCAAGTTCTCACTCCACCCTACATAATTTCATTTCTTTGCCACACATGCATACTAAATATATGCCACACATGCATACTAAATATATTTATAAAGATCAAATTGCAAAATTAATATAAGCGAAATTCGAATAAGGTAGACAGTGCAGGTATTCGAATCTGTATATAAAAAATATGAAAAATTGTTATAAAAAATCGCGTGATTTCCCCCCCCCCCCCCCCCCCCCCCCCAAAGGTTAATAAGGTTGTCACAAGGGTAAGAGCTAGTTCCCATAAAAAATGTCAAATCGAAGTTGACGGCTCACACAAAATCTAAAACAAAAATTGGTTACATGGAATTGGAAGCCGATGAAGTTGTTGTTGCTTTTCATTGATTTCGACAATTGTGGGTACTGAGAAGAGAGTACGATTAGCCCCGAGACAACCTTATTAATTCAACCATGTGTACTATCAATGGTGTAATTATCAAGGTAAACGTTTACAAACGCCACGCGTGGCGTCCGTGACGTAGTTGGTTAAAGTGCGTGGCCGCTATGTCAAAGAACTTTGGAGACCCAGGTTCGAACCCCAGCAGCGACAGAAAATTATTTGAATTAAAATAATTTTTCTGTACGGCCGCCACCTCTCTGCAGACAATGGCAAACCTCAGAGAGTAATCAAAATGCCATGTAAAGCTTTTTGAGAACGAGAACATTCCGTTCATCGCCGTTCGGAGTCGGCGTTAAGCATGTAGGTCCGGTTCTCGGTCAATTTGTGTACAAACTTAATAACACGCACAACACAATTGATCTTAAGAAGCTAGGTCAAAGTCCTTTCAAGGGCTGAAATGGCCAGTTATATATATATATATATTATTTTGTCGTGGCCGTGGTACCACCAAACATAAAAAAAGGGACAAAAATGGATCTTGATAAGTGTTTTATCAAAACTTCAACCTTTGTAATGTGAGCTTAGCAATACTGCTAATAAAAGCTTATTGCTATATAAAAACTATAAGACCTGCAAATGCAAGAAATAAACTGCAGTAACAGAGTGCGATGCTGTTTCTGCTTGTCGGAGTATGTGTGTACGTATGCGATGCTGTTGCTGCTGAAGTATAAATAAAATTCAAATACGGGAAAAAACGAGTTGTGTGGAAAACATTTGATTTATCCACGTAAATCTATCTATATATATAAAAAAGGAGCTTATGTTTGTAAGACCGCAATAGACTCCTAAACTACTCATCCGATTAGCATGAAAATTTGTGTATAGAAGTTATACAAAATATTGTGTATAGAACAGCTAATGCAATTAGAATGAAAAGTGGTATACAGTGGGTTTCATGTACGTTGAGTGTTCTGGTGCTATCGTTTTTGACCTATCTTGAACACCAGAGGGCGCTATAGTAAAAATTTTTTACAAAACCACCTAAAACTCCCAAACCGCTCATGCGATTAGAATAAAAATTAGTAAATAGTAGTTTTCAGGTACGATGAGTTTTTTAGCACTATCTTTTTTGAACCACCTTGGACACCAGATGGTGCTGTAGTACAAATTTTTTACAAAATCGCATATTTTTAGTTGTTTTCTTAGGTTACACGTGCAAATATTTACAAAATATAAAATATTTCTTAAATTTAGTAAAATTAAAAAAATGTCCGTTATTTTGACATCAAAAACATGAACATATCTTGAAAACTATGAAAAATTTTACTACAACGATATATTTAATGCAACATCGTTGCTCAAAAATGAGAAAAAAACAATCAGAAATTTAATTTTGCGACTTTCGAGTCAAATATCTCCGCTGCTTTTGTATACATTTTGTTAAATTTTCTTTTTGTCTTAAAGCTTCATCAAAGTACTATGAAAACCTTATTTCAAAAATAAAAATACCGTTAGTTGAGTATATATATTTTAAATATTTTTTTCAAAAAGGTCTGAAATTTTGGAGCTTTCCTCACAAAAAGGCTCAAAATTTGTTTTTGTTGTAAAAATAATTTAAATTCAAATTCGCAAATTTCCAACTCTATTTAAAAGTTATAACATTTATAAGCAAAAGTTATTTCAATTTTACGCAAAAATTAAAAACCATTTTTGTGATTAAAAAAACAAGGCCCAACCTTGATTTTTTCGAACAAAATTTTTTTTTTCCAATATTGTGTTTTTATAATTTTGAAAAAATATACAAGCTAAAAATTTAATTTATTAGAAAAACTTATCTAAGTATCTCTTGCCAATCAAAAGTTATAGCCAATAATGTTTATCCAAAATATACAAAAAGCAAAACGCTGTCTGTGTGATGGCTGGAAACTTAAAAATTACTTAGCCGATAGAGCTGAAATTTTGGCAGTACATTTTTTTCAAGCACGAGATGGCTTAAATTTCTGTCACACCCCCTTTTACCGCCCACAAATCAATAAAAATGCTATATTTCCTACGGTTTTCGTCGATTGGGCTACATTTTGGTAATTTAGTCTGTATGCTTACTGTCGGCAGCTGTACCAAAACAGGGTAATGTCCATCTACTAGAAAACTAAGAGAGAAAACTGCATTATACTCGTAGTTTACTAAATTACTAAATTCATCATGAAAAGGTGCCGGAGATATATTACAAGCTGAAAAACTATAAAATACTGTGAGAAGTAAAAAAAATACTGAAGATCCTATTTTTAATGAAAAATTAAAGTATTTTGTATGATAATATTCTGAAGATAGTTTTTGAAAAATTCGTTTAAGATAGTATGCATTGATTCTCCAACATAAAATTTTGAGAGTGCATTATGAATGAGTGCTTCAATACGATAATGTTTTCAAAACGCCAAAAAAATAGTGGTGCTGACCATGAAAAATGTGAATGGAATTTTTTTCATTCAGATATAGTTATTTGACAACATGTCCGATTCACAATTTCTGATAATTTTTTTAATTTTCCACTGTGTATAACTTGCAAACAAAAACATTTATAAAAAAAAATATGCAATTATTTTTTTTTTATAAAGTACTGCGACGTGCAAAATTTGAAAAAAATCGCAGTCATCAAAATCCATTTTTGGAGAAAAGCGTCCGGTTTGACATGGAATCACCGATATGTTTGTTTAACAGATTTTAGTTAAATAAAGATTGCATACTTTTAGGAAGTACATTGATACTTTTGTAAATGTCTGTTTTACAAAGTTGTACATTGAACTTTACCAACTTTAGCACAGCGTTGAACAGATAGTACTGTATAGTTAAAGGAGCTAATAACAAAGAAAACGTTACATATTTCTGAATTATATTTTCTAATTTCCTTGCTTGAAATCATTCTTCTAAAGTTCAAATAAAAAACTTGCTGCATATTTTTAGGAGCTACAGTTTTTCTTTTTTGTAATTTTTGCTCATATCTGAAGTAATTATGTTTTCTCACTTCCTTGCGGCCGATTTTAATTTTTTGGCATGTCTTAATACAAAATTTCTAAGCATGTAAAAATTGCAAATTTTTAAATTGTTCGTACTAATTGTATTTTTGAAGCTCTCAATTGCCATTCAGCTGGTCTCGACTGCGCCTGCAAAGTTTCTCAGAAAATTTAAAAAACTTTAGAATTATTTTTTCACACTTCTCTGCGTCAAACTGTAGATTTCAAAGCTATTAAAAAAACAATGCTACATACTTTTAGGCGCTTTTTTTTTGTTTCACACATTTCTGAATTTGTTCTCACTTTTTTGCATCACATAAAATTTTTCAAAGCTTTAAAGGAAAAAAAAATAAATTCTGCATATTTTTGGGAGTAACAAAATTTTACCTTAGGTTTTTAAGAGAGTAGGGATTTCGTACTAATTTTTTCACATTTTCACAGAGTAAAACATAGAGTTTGTTTTTAATTTTAATTTCAGTTGAAAAAATGCTGCATATTTTAAGGAACAACAAACTGATTCCGAAGGTTTTTTTATTCGTTCGTTTATTTCAGTAACGTCAGAGCTTTAAAAAATTAAATTTTTAAGTAGAAGTTTTTCAACCTTCATCTGTACTTGTCATAAAGCTTACAAAAATTTTTGACTTTAAACGCTTATAACCTTTTTTTAAAGAACCAACCTGAGGTTTTGACGCAATGCTTGAATCGTATATAAATTTATATTTTTGGTACCAGATTTTTACTATTTTCCGGTATTAAATGTTCAGTTATGGATGTAATTTAACCTTCAAGTAAACTTTGGAATTAGAAACACAAAAGAATCATATGGACTCAACTTGAAATTGCATAAAAAACATACTGTAAACTTCCCAAATGGAAATTGCATAGGAAAGCTGAGGAACAAATTAAATAAAAAATGTGTTTTTGGACTTATTTGGTTTTTATTTAGTGTGAAAATTGAATTGATGTGAAGCAACTTTCACAAACTGTGAAGCGATGATCCGGGCAAACGTACTTCACGCATTTATCACATCGAATGCTGTGTTTATTTGAATTGGGTAGAGGTGGGCACATTTGTGTATTTTGTCACAGAAAATTATGTTGAATCGCTTGTCAACGAAAAACAGTAACTACTAGATAGAAGCAAAAAATAACGGCACAGTTTGCGGGAATAGAATGAAAAATCAACGTAAAAAATCACACGATCAGTGCTGTGTCAATTTGACCCAAAAATACTTATTAGGGAAATTTTTTGTACAGGCCAAATTTGACATGTGTGGACATGTTTCATGTCAAATTCATAAAATTCGTATACGATTTACACATTGAGTCAAAATATCTAGCTGATTTGAGCATAAATGAGCGGAGAAAGACGCGTTTAAAACTTTTTTTTGGGCCAAATTGACCCAAAATTCGGTTGAAGGTTAACAAAAATAATACTTTTTATTTGCATTAAAATCATTAATAAAGATAAATTCAATCAATGCATCAGAAATATATTAATTCTTGTTTAATTTACACATTAAAATTTGGGATATTGACATGTGTCAGCAATTTAATGACTTGACTAATACTTTTGTGTATTAAAAAAGGTAATCCGGATGAGGGTTAAGTTTTTAAATGACTGGGCTTTGAAAATAATGCAGTAACTCGAATTATGTCGCGAGTTTTGAAAAAGTGTGATCTTTACACAGCAACAGCGCAAAAATAAGCTGTGAGTAAACGAGTAAATTTGACGAAATATATCAATTTTCCCTCTCGTGAGAGTCATTTTGACTAATAATCACGAAAATAACTCTCACATCTCTTGCCTGGGAGAAATATTGAAATTCAACAGATACTGTTACCAAAATCACATCTGATCAAATCATGGGAGGATCAAAATTTGCCCTTAACTTACTCAATTTTAACTATTTTTTTTTAAAAATTACGATTTAAAAGAAAACGATCGTTATAAATTTTTATATTACTTTCATCCATTTGCTCGAGTAAGATGAGTTTTCTTTTAAATCAAGATGATTTATATAGGAAAAATGAAAACACTGAAAGCAAAAAAAATTTTTTTTGTCTGATTATTTCTTACATTCATCCCTGCAAAAATTTTCTGAGTGCCTCAAAAAAAAATTATTCTAAAAAGATTATTTCTTATGCGTGTTTAAGGAGTACTCAATAAAAAGACATATAAAGGAGTCTTTGATATGATTGTAAAATGACTGATCAGAAATAAGACTCCCAAAAGAATATTTTTTATGCGTGTTTTATGAGTACGCAATAAAAAGACTCATAAAGGAGTCTTTGATATGATTGAAAATGGTTGCTCAAAAGTAAGACTCTAAAAAGAGTTTTTTTATGCGTGTTTTATGAGTACGCAATAAATATGAGTACGCGTTGATATGATTGTAAAATGATTGTTAAGAAATAAGACTCTAAAAAGAGTATTTTTTATGCGTGTTTTATGAGAACGATAAATGGCAAAATATGGAAATATTTTTATTTTTATTATTAATGTTATTAAATAAATGGGAAAGTGGCGTCCGTGGCGTAGTTGGTTAAAGTGCGTGGCCTCTATGTCAACGAACCTGGAAACCCAGGGTTCGAACCCCAGTAGCGACAGAAAATTATTTGAATTAAAATAATTTTTCTGTACGGCCGCCACCTCTCTGCAGACAATGGCAAACCTTTGAGAGTTATCAAAATGCCATGTAAAGCTTCTTGAGAACAAGAACATTCTGTTCATCTCGTTCGGAGTAGGCGTTAAACCTGTAGGTCCAGTTCTCGGTCAATTGTGTACAAACTTAATAACACGCACAACACAATTGATCATAAGAAGCTAGGTTAAAGGCTGTTCGAGGGCTGAAATGGCCAGTTATTTATTTTATTTTCAATAAATGGAAAAAATGGCGCATACGATAATTACAAAGGTGTTTCTGAGGTTTTATTAACATCATATCAATGTCAGAAATTAGTGTTTACGAAGAGTTTTTAAACCATAAAAAAACCTTTAACATGAGACTGATGACTCTTAAAATAAAAACTTCTATGAGTTCTGAAAGAGTCTTCATATGAGTCTTCAAAGATTCCATTATATGATTCTTAACAAGAGTATTAAATATGGCTCTTAAAAGAGTCTTAATTTTGAGTCCAAAAAGACAAATTTATATGAGTTCTGAAATAGTCTTTATTTCGAGTATTTAAAGAGTCTTTATTATGAGTCTTAAAAGAGTATTAACTATGAGTCTAAAAAATGTCTTGATTTTGAGTCCAAAAAGACTAATTTATATGAGCTCTAAAAGAGTCTTTATTAGGAGTCTTAAAAGAGTATAA
This sequence comes from Pherbina coryleti, assembly GCA_943735915.1. Taxonomy (NCBI): domain Eukaryota; kingdom Metazoa; phylum Arthropoda; class Insecta; order Diptera; family Sciomyzidae; genus Pherbina; species Pherbina coryleti. The sequence continues at coordinate 138,962,756 of OX030951.1, forward strand.
ATTTTGAGTCCAAAATGTGACATAAAGCAGTCATTATTATGAATCATATTTGGAACCCCACAAGCTACGAAAATGTACTCATAAAAGAGCCTTTTTGCGAGCATTATTTCGATAAAAACTCATTTATATGAGTCTTAAAAGAGTATTTTAAGAATCACAATCTTTGCTGGGTTATATTCTTTATTATTGTTTTCAATTTGTGTTGCTCAAATTATTTTGTTTTTAAGTTTAAATATTTATATGTAGCTGAGAACTCTTTTGATCAATGAATGCTGCATACTTTTAGGAAAAAATATGCTGTTTTGTAAATATTTTCATGAAAATTTTACATTAACAATTTTTCTTTTTCAAGTCATTATTTTCTCTCAATTCCTTGACTTTTGGAACCTTATTTTTTTCCTCATTAAAGCTTAGCATGCTTTCAGGCAGCTGAACCTTGAGTGTCTGACATTTACGATGACAAAAATTTCTACCAATTCTACCAAATTCAAACACATTTCTAGGAAAACAGGGTTCATTGCAGTTACGCACATGTACTCGAATGTATATTGTTGTTGTTGTTGTTTTTGTTGCTTTTGTTTTCAATTTTTGTTTTTTTTTTTAATTTTTTTTTTTTTTGTTTGCATGTGTTTGCTTATGTGTGGCAATGTAAGCCAACCTCAACGACGACACGCGCAGCCCAACCCAACCCACAAGCAGAAAAATTCAGCCACGTTAGCTTTATACACACCCGTTAGATATCTCCCGTTAAAAGGAGCACGTTTCTGTAGCCTAAAATGAAAATTAAAGGGGATACGCCAAAGAATGGAGAGCATCAAAAGAGCGTCGTGTGGGGGGCTGCAGAGGATAATAGCAATAAGTAAATGTAAAATCAAGCAAGAGCAAAGAGAAGCAGCGTCAAAAGTGAAAAAATAACGATGCAAAATAAGGATCTATGTAAAATGAATGGCCTTAAGCAGAGAAAATGTGACAAAATGTGTTTGTAAAGAAACGAGTCAGTGAGAAGGCAAAAAATTCCAAATATAAGTTTTGAGTAGATAGTAAAAGAGACAAGAAGATAATTAAAAAAAAAAAAATAAATAAATATAATAAAAAAAACAACACTCACCTGCCTGAAAGCTGTAAACAACGTTGTTGATTTTTATGCTATTTGTTTAGCCTGAAAGTATGCAATACTTTGCTGTGTCCCGCGCACTATTTCACTTAGTAACTCTCCAAAACTTAGAAATATCGCACACATTTGTTATTTTCACAAGGGGGCGGCGAAAAACAAAAAAAAAAAAAGATTAAGCTCGAAAAACACACAACAACACAAACAAGCCGAAAAACGATTGATTTCGCAATGCAAGAATTTTCACAAGCGCAGCAGCGTGAAAAGAAAAATTTTTTATTCTCTGTAAAACAGCAGCTACAACAATAAAAACTTTGCTTTATTTGCAAGCTAACTGCATACGCACTAACACACACACACGCACATACACACTAGGCGTGCTTAATTTTACTGGCTTAAATCTATGCTTTTTAATATATTGCTTAATATTTCTTTTTATTTTTTTCTTCACTTCCGGCGGCTAAGTTGTAAGCTTTTGCTTTAAATACACGCTTTTACTTAGCTGAAAATGCTTGGGATTTATTTTTATATTTATTTTATTTTAATTTACAATTTTTCACAAAATTTCTCAAAAAAAATTTTACGGATTTATTTAGGAGCCTCGCGCTGCGCTGCCTACGAATGTCGTTGGGAAACTGAACGTTCGTCGGGTTGGCACTTAGCATTAGGGTAGCAAAAAAGCTCAACCATTGTTAAGCTTTAAGTTAAGGTAGTATAAAAAATGTGAAAAAACCGAAACACACACACATGCTGCGCTCTGCAGATTTGTGTGCTTTTGTAACGCGCTGACAAATTAAGTTAGTGAAAAAGCTTTCGACGACTTTTGTATGGTTTCCGCTTGAAAGTCAGCTAGTCAGGCAGCCAGGCAGCCAGCCAGCCGCAAGCATTGTTAGAGCCTCGACAATGCAGCTTTAGGTTTGCAATGACCTTTTAGACGTGGGTGGCGACCATGCTGAGCTGTTCGTGGTACTTTTTGCGCGACGTCCTCGAGAAAAAGTTACCGCCAGCAAGCATTCTTAATTTAATTTACTAACTTAGGCCGTTTCAGCGCTAATTGCAGCTTACAAGTGCTACGCAAGAGCACCCACACAAGCACACAGCTTCAATAGCAGATATAAACACATACACTCTGTAACACCTAGACAATCACCGCACAGCATTAAAGATTAGCGCACACAACAAAAGCTAACAACAGCAGCTGATGCAGCTTTTTAATTGATTAAAAAGCAAACATAAGCAAAAGAAAAATATAAAAGAAAAAAATTAAGTCCCCCCTCCTCCCTTCTGCCCACAAATGTGCTGCTGCTCAATTGCTTTTTTCTATGTTTAATAAAATTTATCCCCCTACTGAAGCTAGATCTTTGCTAATCTCCCCCTACTTTGCTAGCCACCTTTGTATTTCTTTCTTATTTAAGATCTTGCTTGAGGTGTTGTTGTTTTTTTCTTCTATCTAACAAATCTGTTATAACCATGTTAAAAGCTTGTTAAGTAGTTTTGGCTGGCTACAGCCAACATCGTGTTTAAGCAGCTTGTTCTAGGCATCGTTAAGGTAAGTCTTAAGTGTGCAAAAGGCTCGATAATGACCGTAAGAAGCGTAGATAAAAGAGATAAGCGAGCAAGTGAACGAATTCATGTTAAACACGCCAAAAACACGTGTTAAACAAACGCATTTATAAGGCCCGGCAAAGCTTGAGTTCGGAATGAGTTTCCGAAATTTTAGACTCAACAGGAAGTGGTTGGCAAATTAAAATTAAGCGAGGAGGCTAAATGTATGAAGTCGTATTTTTGTGAGGAAACTTAAAAGGAAAGAAAAAGCTCTACTCTACACTAAGAAAAAAAAAATACTAAGACTACTTGATAAAAGAAAAAAATTTGACTAAACAGGAAGTTGTTGGCAATTTATAATTAGGAAGTCTATTTGTTAAGAGACTTTAAAGGGATAGGGAGAGAGAGAGAGAGAAATGATTACACTGTTCAACTAATTAATACCTTTCTTTATAGCTAAAAGAACTGAGTATACTTTTGTTGAACTGAGTATTTCGGTGGGAGAACGTCAAGCTTACTGGCCATTAGTGCCGAACAAAGTGGTTTGTGTCTCTGATTTGTTTCTTTTTTTTTTTTTTAATTGCCCTGAGAGACCATGAGGATCTTTATGGGCTTTTAAATCATGTTTTTTTGAAAAAAAAAAAATAATATAACAACTTAATTTAGAAAAAATATTTTGTAAAAACTATTTTATGAAAATATTTGATAAAAAATATTTTACAAAAACATTGTTGTGAGAAATATTTTGTAAAAACTGTTTTATAAAAATTTTTTATGAAAAATAAGTTTGAGTTTTTAGTGTATTACTAATGATAGAAGAATTTGTACATATATGTCAGAAAATTATACAGAGAATTTCAATGGAAGGTTGAAAAGCTCCTCATCTAACTAGTTCCCATTTATCAGATAATTAAAATGTAGACTTCATAGTAATAATACATAAAAGGAAAATAGTAAAAAAGCAATAAAAATTAATAAAAAATAACAAAAATTATTAAATAATATAAATTATAAAATGAAACGTCTACAAAAGTTACTAAATCTCAACTTATTTCCTGTTCAGCTACATCTGTCGTTGTTAGAAGACTCCATCATAACAAGCCTTTTAGATATAATAACATTTAACCGTTTTTGTTTCCATTAGACACCTCCTATAGATTTCCAATAATAGCATCCGTTATAAGATTACAAATAATTGTTAATAACTTTTTTATGATTAACCCTCTGCAACTGACGTGCTCCAAATTTAACAATATTCCTGACGTGGGTCGAGCAGACCTCATTTTTAAACTGATTTTTTATGATGAAGTTTCTGACTGTAACTCCTCTACACTTGACCTAAACTTGGCCTAAACACTTGACCTTATTCCATATAACAGCAAATAATTATTAGGCTAACATAAGAATAAAATTTGAAATAAAATACTTTTTTTTTAAAGATAAAAATTAATATTTTTATCTTCAAACTTCACGTTTGTACGCACAAAGTTATGATTTTCGGTGTCTGTCAGACTACGACATCAGCTGCAGAGGGTTAAATTGCAAATGGCACCCTATAATGCGTGACACATACGACCGACGCACCCTCTAAGAAATCTTAACCAACATACATAAGTTGTTATTGTCCAAAGCATGCTTTGCTTTAATGCTGCAGTGTGTAATAGGGTTAATTAATAATCATTTGTACTCAATGATAAATCAAGGTATACTTCACGGATGGTTTTGAATAATATTTGTCTAAGATAGGAGGAGTTTTGTCAATAAGAGTGGCAATGATTGAAAGAATTTATAGATTACGACATCCGCATGTTTTACCGCTAGATGATGTGATTGGAGCCACCTGTTCCTATTGGCAAAAAAGGAACAGAGAGATATTGGAACAGATAGATATGGCAACATTCAATTGGCTCCAGTAACGTCGATATCGTAATCTATGCTCTATCATTCTTGAGTGTGGCTTCTAATGATCTCATTCCGTGAGACGAAAAACTGTATTACTTAACCTGCTTAAAGAGGATGACAGTATTCATGTCATGGAGTGTCAAAAAAGCCTTATAACAAATTTAATAAAATAAAGTACTATGTGTAACAAGTCATGTGTTACCTCCTTAATTCTAATAGCATGTAAATGTGTGCTTCTTTGTCAAGATTGATTAAAAGACCACCATCGTTGAATCACCCTCGTGTGCCAATGTGTCGATTCAACAGGGTTTAAGTATATCACCCTTTGCTGTTTGGCACCGCCGGGGAACAAAACTATAGAGGCAGCTCCCTAACTCAAGCGCCTTTAAAATCCATCCGCATATATTTATCTCTTGAGCTCAGAAGTTTTAAAATATAATACTTTTTTAATGTGAAATCTCAACGTGCGAGAATTTTAAAAATTTTCAATGTTTTTTAAAAGTTCGTGAAGTTCGTGAAAAATTAAAATAGAGAGGATTACAATAAGCAGGCATAACATCGCATCACGTCACACTTTCACACATATTACATCATATCTTATCACATAACAAAACATAACATAAAATAGCATAACATAACACATCATAATATATCATAGCAAAACATAATAGATGAAAACATAATATAACATAACATAACATGACATAATATAACATAACATAACATAACATAACATGACATAACATAACATTACATAAAATAACATAACATAACATAGCATAACATAATATGACATCACTTAACATAACATGACATGACATAACATAAGATAACAGAACATAACATGACATAACATAACGTAACTTATCATATCACAACAACATAACACAATATAACATAACATACCATAACATAACATAACATAACATGACATAATATAACATAACATAACATAACATAAGATAATATATCATAGCATAACATAACATAACATAACATAACATAACATAACATAACCTAACATAACATAACATAGCAAAAGATAATATAACATAACATAGCATAACATAACATAACATTACATGACATAACATAGCATAACATAACATAACATAGCATAACATAATATAACATAACATAACATAACATAACATAACAGAAGATATCATAACAAAACATAATATGTTAGATAAAAACATAATATAACATAACATGACATAACATAACAAGACATAACATAACATAACATAACATAACATAATATAACATAACATAACATAACATTACATAAGATAACATGACATAACATAGCATAACATAATATAACATAACACAAAATAACATAACATAACATAACATAACATAACATAACATAACATAACATAACATAACATAACAAAACATAACATTAAATATCAAAACACAACCATTGAGAAACAAAATATAACATATTATAACACAACATAACATATCACAACACAACATAACATGCATTACAAAACACATCAGATCGCATGAAATCATATTACACAAGAACACATCACAACAATGCACATCACATCACATTACACTCATTACATAACACCACAAAACATTACATCACTTCATATCACACTTAAGGCAGTATTCTAGTTTAGAAGCCCGAATTTCGCGTTTTTTGGGGATTCATCAAAAACAAAGAATTGATATTTTAGTATCCATTTTTTTATGGCTTATTTATTCATAATTCAAGAAAATAAAATTTCTTGAATAATAAAAAAATTTTAAATTTCAGCAAGTTATGCGTCGTTGAAGTAGAGGGGGGGGGGGGGGGGGGGGGGGGGAATGCGTGTCCCGGTCGTCATGATATCTACCCTCCTGGTCACCTGGAAAATAAAATTATGGATAAATTTTGATCAGAATAATTGCCAGTATCGTAAGAAAAGGAGAAAAAATGTTCGCAAAATGGTGGCTACTCAAAAATTAAGGTCGATTTTCCCACTAATTTTTTAACTTTCACTTGCGATATTTTTGAGAAAAACGCGTTTAAAGTTTTACGTTCCGCTCAAACGGGTCTGGTGCTAAGTCACTAAAATGACTATAACTTTAAAAATAATTCGAATTTTGAAAATTCCTTTGAGGAAGATATTCCTGAATATCTAAACTATCGAAATAAAGAAAAACATTTTCCGATTTTTTCAAATTTCTAGACTAGGATATCTAGAATATCTAGAATAATCCTTATATATCTTAATAAGCCGGATTAAATAAAATTTTGGATTCATTACAAAATAACAGAAATTAAGTTTAACTTGGAGCATTTTTAAGTATGTTAAACTTGGAGTTTTACTAAAAATTTTGACCTTGACTTTTAGTATTGGAATTTTTTTTTGCTTGGTTTATTCAATACCAAAGATTACAAATTTACTATAAATTACATTTTTTTTTTTTTTGAAAATTTAAAAAAATGTTCTAACAATTTTTCACTGTATGCACTTTGGCGTGTGACCAATTCAAACAAAAGGAAAAGCATATCCGACCTACTTAAGAAATTTGAAAGTGGAACCTCTTGCGAGTTTTTTCTAACAGTTCTTACCTCTAAACACCAACAAAATATTTTTTTTTTATACATTGTTGGCATCGTTTAAATATCATTCCAATTAATCCTATATTTCTATAATCGGACTTATACTTCCGCAGATATAACGCTTTGGAGAATTTTGAAAAAGTGGATTTTCAGATCGAAAGGGGAAATAATATAATATTAGATTCTTTAAATCTTAAACTTAGTCATAACACAAAAAACTTTTCAAATTAGATATATCATAGGTTTCTGCCCCATTTGTGTTAGTTTCAAAGAAGAAAAACAAAACTTCGTTAAGAATGTTTCGTTTTTAATTTTAATTTTAAAAAATGCGATTTAAAAGTCAACAGCTCTGTAGCATTTTTTAGATAAATCACACCTTGCAGTTTATTTTAGCAAAACAAAAAAAAAAAAAAAACAAAAACAAAACAAAACAAAAATTTAAAATATATATTTTTATGAATTAATTTAAAACGTGTTTGTTTAATATTTTCAATGAATAAATTAATTTTTTTTTTGTCAAATTCCTAAATAAAAACGCAATAAATGAATATAGACAAAAGAGCAGTTAGTGTAAATTTAACGCACTTTAGCTTTATCTCTATTTTATTGAGTTTATTAAATTTTGATTGAGCTTTTTTTATGTTATTTAAATGCATAAAATTTCATTCAAATAAAATTAACGTGCAGCTTACAGTGAGCTATATCAACAAATCAGCCTCCCACACATTTTTGCGTGCAGTCAGCAGTAAAAACAACAACAAAAGTAACAACAACAAAAGCAAGTACACCAACATATTGTTCTTTTTTGAATTTTTTTTTTCTTTCATCAATGAAGCTTTTTTCAGCTTATTTCAAGTCTATTCATTCTTTTGTAAAAAAGTAAAATTATTAATGAATGGTGAGTGGCGTTGCTCTTGCTACTGTTGTCGTTGTTGTTGTTGTTGTTGTTGTTGTTATTGTTGCTGTTCCTGTATTTGATGTTGTTGACTTTTGTGTGCACAAATTACGTTAGATAAAAAAACTTCATTAAGTTCAGCGCGTCTCAATTGCTATTGTATTGTGTACGTTGTTTTCTGCTGGTTTTGTTGTTTAACAAGCAAGCAATAGAGCTTTTTGTCTCGCTCTCTCTCGCTATCGCTTTCGTGCTCACTATTGACTTGCGCTCAATTGAAGTTGCTTGATTAAATGCTGCTGAGAGCACGCTTTGTGTAACTTAACGAAACTGGTAGGTTTTTGTTAGTATTTTTATTTTTTGTTCTGCCTGCCAAAATTTATCTCAATTTTCTAAGGTATGCTTTGCTCGTTTTGTTTGTGCAAGCTTTTGACCATATGGGGTAGGTTAGTGTTTACATGTTTGGTTGCAAGAGAACTAACTTGTGCGTTTGTTTGTTTGTGTTGTACGTGTACCTGAAATTTTTAATGCTCCAGTGCTCTACCTCATGTGATTGTCGTCTGTCTACATTATATAAAGCAGAATTTGAAAACAACGTGTGAAAATTTTCAAAAAGCTTTACAGCTCAAAATTATAGCCATTGTTTATATAAAAGCGATAGTGTTGCCATGCATACATTTATTTTTTTTTTAAATTCGGCAAAACCAAAAAGTTTTAATTTTTTTTTTTAATATTTTAAAATTTTTTAAAGGCTTTGAAAAAATTTCGGAGCTTTTTGGAGAGAGCAGAATTTTCTTCACTAAAAAATATCACAACAAACCACATCTAACAACTCTACTCACATTCATAAAATTAAAATAAGCTTAAAAACTTTGAAATAATTTTAATATATTGATCAAAGCTTTTTAGCCAGAGTAGTGTTTTTTATTTAAATGGTCTTCAAAGAACACTCCGCGTCGTGTCAACTTAATTCTTCTAATATTATTAATTAAACGAAAATAAGAACAACTAATAAAATTTTCAGAAAAAAAATAAGACCTAGATTTAAAAGGATGAATATTTTCGATATGACATTCCAACATGCTTTTAAGGCTTTGGAAAAAAAAATCGAAATTATCCCTCTGATTACCAAAACATCGCATGATATAATTTGAGTTGATATAAAATCATATCGCATCATTTAAAATTACAACATATAACATTAAATCACATAATTTTACATCACATCACATCACATCACATCACATAACATCACATCACATCACATCACATCACATCACATCACATCACATCACATCACATCACATCACATTACATCACATCACATCACATCACATCAAATCACATCACATCACATCACATCACATCACATCACATCACATCACATCACATCACATCACATCACATCACATCACATCACATCACATCACATCACATCACATCACATCACATCACATCACATCACATCACATCACATCACATCATATCACATCACATCACATCACATCACATCACATCACATCACATCACATCACATCACATCACATCACATCACATCACATCATATCACATCACATCACATCACATCACATCACATCACATCACATCACATCACATCACATCACATCACATCACATCACATCACATCACATCACATCACATCACATCACATTATATCACATCACATCACATCACATCACATCACATCACATCACATCTTATCACATCACATCACGTCACATCACATCACATCACATCACATCACATCACATCACATAACATCACATCACATCACATCACATAACATCACATCACATCGCATCACATCACATCACATTACATCACATCACATCACATCACATCACATTACATCATATCGCATCACATCACATCACATCACATCACATTACATCACACCACAACACATTAAATCAGATAAAATTAAAAAGTTTATTTATTTCATCTACCAAGCTTTGCCCTTACAGATTACAACAGAGATCATCTCTTACTGACTACTTAAATTCTTCATAAATAGATTTCAATAATTTAATTTCAAATCGTTAATATTGGTGAATTTTTTCATCAAATTTCATAAATACATTTCAATAATTTCAGTGGTAAGTGGTAAATATTAATTAATTGTTCATTTCAGTTGATTAGGAATGAGGAAAGAAAATTTAGAAAGGTTTTTAAAGCAAAGGGGACCATGGCCTGGCCAGGAATCGAACCCGGGACCTCTGGGATAGCAGTCGAGCTCGCTACCCACTCGACTACCGAGGCGCCCTTCATTACATCACATCATATCACATCACATCTCACAAAATCACTTTACAACACAACACATCAGATCACATCACATAACATCACACCACATGACATCACATCACATCACATTACAATCATAACATCACACCAAAATCCACCCGTGGGAACTCCCACGGTCGGGGCAAGGGTTCTGGAGGCCCCAACTAACATTCCAGGTAACACTCTTTTTAAGAGAGCAGCATCGGCGACTGTAGGGAGTGAGCAAGCGGGCTCCCAGTCGTCGTCATCAAATAACCGCAATGCTACGGTGGTGGCTAACTTGGCTGCCGTAGCAGATAATGCTACAAGCAATAACGAAAGAGGTAGTACTCCGGGTTCTTTATATATCTGGGAGACTGAGAACCCCTTCAAGGGTACTCCAAGGGTGGCGCGTTCTTCCCAGAAAGCGGCCGATAGAGCATATGGGCGTACACGCTCATCACCACCAGCTCTATCAACGCCACCAGCAAACTACGCGCAAGAAACGTCGGAAAGTGATATCCTTTCCGTCAAAATTCGGATGCCGCCAAAGCAAAACTATCGCAACCACGACAAAGGCAGAGTGTGGAGACTCAAACAGAGTCCACAGTGCTTTTAACGTCGGGAGCTAGCTCTACCAAGAGAGCAGGGGGAGAACAAAGTGACCCCCAATCACCGACACCATCCGCCAAGAAGAGGAAGCATAAAACGCCTCTTCAAGGTCAAGGTACGGGTCAGATTGCTGGGGACAAAATCCGCCAGGCCCATTCGAAGGCCAGCGTGAGTGAGCATAAAAAAGAGAGCCCACCACGTGAGGAAGCGGTGAAACGGGGTACAGTCGACAAAGCTAGCCAGAAGCAACTGCCGAAAGCAACTGAGAAGATTGCTACCCCACACGAGAGCACTGTCCAGAACCGTAAGTGGACAAAAGTTCGAAAAAAACGAAGGAAAGTGAGGAGACCACCGCGAAATTACGCCATCGTAACAAAAACGACAGGTGCAGCTTTCTATGCGGATATCCTCAGACAGGTGGATATCATATCACATCACATCACATCTTATGAAATTATAACACATAACTCACATCACATCATATTGCAACCTAGTGAACTTCAGGTAAAATCTGAAACAAATCAAAGTGAAGTACAAGTCAAATTCTCGATAAATCGAGGTCACATTAAATCGAAATCACATTAAAATTCAAGAAAAATCTACGCAAAATCACTGTTAAACTCAAGACAGTACAAATCAAACCCAATTCATACACAAGTCAAATCCAAGTTCAACACAAGACCAAACTTAGTAAAATGCAAGCCAATTTCAAGTGATATACAAGTCAAATCAAAATCAAGTTTAGGAAAATGTGAACCCAATTCATGTCAAAATCAAATCGAAGTAAAGTCAAATTAAAAGCAAAACTCAAACTTAACTCAGGTCAAACTTTTTCAAATTCGAGTCATTTCAAGGTCTCAAGTTCAAGTCAAATCCAAGTCAAGTCCAGCCTTAGTCAAATAAAAACTAATTTCAAGTCATATAAGTTCAAGTCAGATCTAGATCAAACCAAAGTCAAACCCAAACCAAATCTAAGTCAAATTTAAGCCAAATTCAAGTCAAATCCAACTCCAGTCAAATTCAAGTTAACTTCGTGTCATATACAAGTAAGATCCAAGTCAAATCCAAGTTTAACCCAAGCCAAACGCAAGTCAAACCCAATTATAACACATTCCAAATCTTAGATCCAAGCCAAGTTCAAGTCAAGCCTAAGTCAAACCAAAGCCAAATTCAAGTCACAACCAAATTCAAAACATGCGCAAGCCAAGACAAGTCCAAGCTAATTTCAAATTAAGTCGAAATCAAATCCAAGACAAATCCGAGTCGAATCCAAGTCAACGCCAAGTCAAATCCAAATCAAGCCAAAGTAAAACTGAAATTAAATCTAAGTTAAATCCAAGTCAAATGCAAGTTAAACTCAAGTAAGGTCAAGTTAATACATTTTTTGTTGTTTCTGAAAGTTTCTAGGAATTTATTTTTTTTTTTAAGTTTAACTTTAATACATAAACTTAACTCAATGCTCCTTAAACGCTTTCTATTGAGTTCCTTTGCAAAGTTCCGTTCAATTGCTTCTTATACTTTTGCATATCCAAGGTATATTAAGGAAGGTAGAGTTAGTAGTTGAAATTTTCTCTTGTGGTGGGTACAGCACCTGTAAAAATCGGCTATTGAACGAAAAAAAGGAAAACAAATAAAATTTTCTAATTAGACTTGTGTTGTTGATGAAAATTATTTAAGCGATTTAATGCCCAGAAGTTGTGCAATTTGTAAGAAGCCTTTTCAAAAAGAAAATAGCTCGTCTTTTAGTGTGCCCCTTAATGGACAATCATTTCTCAATTTGATTTCTCAACATTTTCCCAATCAGCGCGGGTCTACGAAAAGCATTTTTAAAAAACGGATTTTATAAATCTTCCGGGGAATAATTGCGGTCCACTTCGGTTGCAGCCAGGAGCAGTGCCTTCCCTAGTGTTATTTTACCTTCACGATAAATACTAAAAAAACATTCAGCACGCACAAAAATTAAAACTATGAATTTTAACACATTTGACAGTTTTCTAATCACTGTTTTTTTGTTTTGTTTTTTTACGTTCTTCTTATGTTTGACAGCTACTGTAACCACCACTCCGAGACGAGACTACCTTGTTGAATATACCTTGTGCATATCAATCTATTCTAAAAATTTATCAATGTTTTGACATAAATAAATTCTCTCAATTTGCTTTTTAAAAATTTGTCCTCGGAACTCAAGTGAAGCAGTCTCCGAAATGTACAGAGTTGCTGACTGTAAAAATCTGCTTTGACATTTAATAAAAACATAACATAGAAAAAGCGATATAGTTCATATATTACTTGCCATTGGTGTGTTTAAGAGATGGCGAGTAAAGTCCTTAAAATTCACAAAAAATTAAAAAATTTTAGATTTTTAGTGTTGCTTCTGTTCAACTGCAAATCATCTATCAGACCGCAGTTGAGGGACCGCCATTGAGGGCTGTTTACATACGAGTAAGATCAATCGCTAAATCCAATATGTAAACATATTTTTTGAAAAATATGCCCACACATAGCCTTTAAATAAAATATTTAATTATCTCACACAATCATGAATGTTTAATATTCAATCATATTTAAAAATTATAAAATGCATCTCATTATTACCACCACGTCGTATGAGTGACACATAATTCGTTCAAGCTTCTAATTAAATGTTACTCATACGCCACGCTGCACAAATATGTTTATTATTCAATAAATGAATTTGCCATAAATACATCGACGAGCTTTAAAGTTCATACGGATTTGCTAGCGAAATTCACGCTACAAATGCGCTTAAAATGCAATTAAATTCATTCGTTGTGAATTTGAACTGAAACTAATTGGATTTTGGCAACAACAAACGTAGTGCAATTGTTAGTTAATAAAGCTCCCAACGATATTGATTGTCGAATAACAAAAACAATAGCTGAAAATTCAAATAAAACTCATATTGAAAAAAAAACTACTCATTTTTGAGAATTTTCCTCTCTACGAGCAGCACCAACTCTCTATCATCATCATCAGCACTTTATCGTAAGCGTGCATTTAACGCTTACCTACAAAAAGGCTTGCAAAATAACTGAAAAGATTTCTGTAGGCAAAAAAAAAAAAAAAAAAATAGAAAAAAATGGCGCACAAAACGGAAGCGCACATTGTTGCTAGCACATGTTGTTGCGGATGTTTGCATGTGTGTGTGAGTTTGTTTGTCTGCACGCGAAAATTGCATTCAAATGGTTTCAATTGATTTTAGGCTTAAGTTAACGAATATTTGCTATTGTTGTTATTGTTATTGCTGTTGTTATTGTTGCCATTGAGACCTCACAAGGCGATATAAGGCATTGCAGGTTCAAAGTTGTTCTTGCTGTTGGTATTTTCGCAAATGAGATTTATTCGCCTTGAGCTGTCAAAGGTTCGGCATTATTTTATTTAATCTAATTAAAGCACATTTATTGATTAATTTAATTACTGAGCTAATTTAATAAGTAGGTTTCTGCGTTTTATTTTTTAAAATTTTGCAAATTGTAACAGATACATATGGTTGGTTAATTATGATGGAATTTTTTCAGATAATACACGTCATGATTTTAACTATAACGCATTATAATGGATACTGTGTGGTATTTTAATATGGATGGATTACCAACATTTTTTTTAAATTAAATAAAAATTAATAAATTTTAAAAAAAATGAGTTCATTCTTGACAATTTTTGCCTATAATTGAAATACAAATCTGTTTTGAAGAGCTTATTATATCCAATTTGTCTAAAAGAGCTTAAAGAATATTTTTTTTTTGTTTTTTAATTTAATTAAAGTGGATTTGTAATTTAATGTTCTCACTTTATAATGCTTTCTTATATTTTGATAAGAATAAGAAATTTCCAAGATAAGGACCTTTGAGAAAAATAACTGGTGTGGTCCAAGGCAGTGATCACAGTCGTAGATATAGACTTTGTTAGTGTTGTTGAATTTTTATTTTTTTGCTGTAATAATTTTTTTTTATCAAGTCTCAGTTAAGAACCCAGTCACAACCAAAGAACCAAAGAGATGCCATCTCTTATGGTTTTAACAATTTTTGTATTTGATGCTTAATTTTTTTCGATAGTTAATATATGTTCCCAAGGTACTTTGTTAGGAATTTGACTTCTTGATTAAAAAAGGAATCAATTAAACCAGATGAATCTATCTTAAACTGTCAAAAATATCTTTAGTGAGAGGAGATACAATTTCACAGTATTAATTTTAAATATTTCTCATAATTTTTTTCTCGACTTCAGTTCTCCCATGCGTAACTGTAACTAGAATAGCCTGCCAAAGTTGAAGTCTTCTATTACGTTTTCAGGACGCCCAATAGTTCTCCAGAACCTTAATTCTGACCATAAATTGGCATGGCAATTTAGTAAACCTCCATCAGACATAGCTTTCTCTACAGCAGTTCTTCAAAATTGTTGTATTTTAGAATGAAATTATACTGGTATCATGAATTGTAATTTAGAACTGATGCAAGCAAAATTAGTTCTAACAAAGTGTTCTAACATCAGATGACTTGCTGGCATTTAGGTCTGAGTCTTTCGATTTTATAATGTTGAAGAGTTCTACGCAGTGAGGAGGCAATAAAAAATGTGTTTTCAAAAATTTTTCCTATGAAGACATTTCAATTTTTAAGTGGCAAAATTTATGTAGTTGATGTCGTTCATCTTAAATATTATGCCGCTGCAGAGGGGCTATGGTCGTAGAGCCATTAAAAAGAGCTGTTTTTGTTATTTTTGTTGTTAGTTTACTTGCCTATACTTCGGATTGAATTTTAATTCATCTAAGCACTATCCACTTAAATCGGATTATTTTAAATCGATATCGAGAACTATAACCATACATAGCATCCTATGAAATGTCGGACCTATTCCCTAAATTGAAATCGGAATTTGTCCGGGAGACAAATTAAGTGGCGTCCGTGGCGTAGTTGGTTTAAAGTGCGTGGCCTCTATGTCAAAGAACCTGGAGACCCAGGTTCAAACCCCAGCAGCGACAGAAAATTATTTGAATTAAAATAATTTTTCTGTACGGACGCCACCTCTCTGCAGACAATGGCAAACCTCAGAGAGTAATCAAATGCCATGTAAAGCTTCTTGAGAATAAGAACATTACGTTCATCGCCGTTCGGAGTCGGCGTTAAACATGTAGGTCCCTTTCTCGGTCAATTGTGTACAAACTTAATAACACGCACAACACAATTGATCATAAGAAGCTAGGTCAAAGTCCTTTCAAGGGCTGAAATGGCCAGTTATTTATTTTTTTTTATTTTTTTTTAAGCACTATCCACAAACAACATTTAATTTTAAACATGAATATTTGAACAAAGTTAAATCTTAAGTAAAGTAAGAAAAAAACCATTAACGACATTAGCATTTAAGATTGTAAAGAAAATTATTTGGGGCCACAAGACTAGGTTCTTTGTTATCGTTTTATCGTCAACTAATTTTGCTTCTCAACAAGTGTTTATAAGTATGCTGGCAACCTCAATTATGTATCTTCGGGCATAATTGTTCTCTCTTTGTACAATTTTTGTGTTGTCAAAATTCGGTAAATGTCCCTTTTGTATGCAATGGGCTACATTTTTCTCACTTTTCGATTTTATGTCCGATTTGTGTGCAGATATTCTTGTCCGTAATTTAAATTTGGTTGTCCGTAATTTAAATAGACTTGGGGTTGCATACACTGAATCTGTTACCTTCGCACTTAATTTAGTAAATTGAATTGGGTTTTAGAAACAATAAGGTAAGTGTTTCGAAGGTCCAGGAACCTATACTACTCCCTTGTACAGTTTGGGTTCTGTTTTTTTTTTTATTAGTTTTTTTTATAGATGTTTTATAGGCTGTACTGAAAAATCGTTTAGGCTGAGTATGTGTATTATTCGTTGTCTGTCTTCTCGTAAAAAGCTTTTTTTTAATATTACAGCCGTAGCCCATCTGTAACAGTGGTAAATTTTATCTTTTCATTAATATTTTTTATCTATGAATTTAAATTAATTTTTTTTTTTTATTTTTATAAATTTATTTACCAGACACAGAAAATCTTTACAAATGAAATTAATTTTTCTAATCGGTCGTCACCTCTCTGCAGACAATGGCAAATCTCAGAAAGTAAATAATGTCATGTAAAGCTTCTTTGAGAGCATGCACACTAGCCGTTTGGAGTCGGCATAAAACTAGTAGGTCCAGTACTCGATCAATTGTGTAGAAACATTAAATAACACGCACAACACAAAAGCTTGGTGAAAGTCCTTTCAGGGGCTAAAATGGCCAGTTGATTTTTCATTTTTTATTTGTAAAAATAATTATTTTTAAAGCCGCTGTAACAGATTTCTGAGAGCTCCTCCAAAACAAGAAGTCTTGCAGTGAGCATGATATCTCTGGACTTGATAATCTGAAATGAAAAAAAAATAATATCTTTAGTATAAGGTATTATTTAGTATTAAATCGAAGAAATAAATAAAATATGAATTTTTGACAAAATGGTGTTTTTTCACAAAAAGTTGATTTCCAACATAAATTTAGGCCTTAAATTAATACAATGAATAATACTATCGGTTAGAAAATATTTTCTTCGATCAATTACTAAAAAATCTACTTCAAAAACTTGTGTAAAAATTTGTTCAGTCGTATCCAAGAAAACTCTGAGGCGTCTTTACAAATGTGATTGTAACTTCGAGGATATTCGTCGGACTTTCGTAAAATTGTCCGTTCATGAACAAAAATATATTTTTTATTGTGGTTATATTTCAAAAATGTTTGACCTCCTGAATACGTATAACTCCCCAAATTGGCAAGATTTTAATATCTTCCGAAGAAAATTTGTTGACGCTACAATTTCATCAACAAGCAGACAAACATGTAGGCTCTCAACTTTTCTGACTGCGACGACATTTTACTAAGACTCTGAGCAGGTTTCCAGAACCATTTATAATTTTATTGATTTTATTTTGAGTCTGACTTGCAACCTTGGAGTGAGAATATTTTGGATAATCTATACAAGCAGCTTTTTTGTTGTTGTGAACTGAATTTACACGTCGGACCCTAGATGCAGGAAGAGCTGGAAATTCAAAAATATCAAAATCGTTGAATTTAGCAGATCATATTGTAAAAATAGAAGTAGCGGCCGTGGTGCAGTTGGTAGAGTACGTGACCCATACGTCAGAAAACCCTGGTTCAATTTTTCTGTTCGGCGCTCACCTCTCTGCAGACAATGGCAAACCACAGAGAGTAAATAATGTCATGTAAAAGCTTCTTTGAGAACACGCACACTAGCCGTTCGGAGTTAGCATAAAACTAGTAGGTTCACAAACATTTAATAACCCCACAACACAATTTGATCATAAGAAGTTCGGTCAAAGAGTCCTTTCAAGGGCTGAAATGGCCAGTTTATTATTATTATTATTATTATTATTGAAAATATTCACTTGATCTTTGCAAGAACTCCCAAGTGCGACATATTTTTAAGTTTTTCATTTCACAGCTTCTATTCTCCTGCTGGTGAATGAATTTCCTTGCAGTAAGAGAACACTTCACATCAATACACTTCTGAGTAGTTTCGTGAAAACAAAAACCATTGTGATATGAGGCTGCAAGTATAAAGTTTTAGGTAAAGTAGCGATAATATTAAACAAACGCTGTGAAATATTTACCCTGAGAGATTTGTTAGCAAAAAATTCTCTACTTGAAATTTCATGATAGTGGAAAAATATTAACTCTTGAGTTGGGAATTTTAATATCAGCATCACCTATGGAGGAACCAGAGATGAGATCACAAAACAAAGCTCATCAAAATGAATGATTAAAAATAATGCAGGGTTCCTTAGGCCTGGTAGCCACCCTTGAAAATCGAACTGGAAGTATTTTCTTTTTTTTTCTTGTTAAATATGCTGCCTAATATTTAATCTGCTGACTTAAAATAAAAAATAAGACTATTGAAAACTCATGACGATAAATTGTATACTCCATTATTGAGTCCTTGATTAACTTACTTGTGTGTTTCATTTAGGAAGTACGGAAGTATTCCAACTCAGTTCGAACACCAATAGTATTACTGAATAGTACCTAGCGTTCTGCACGAATAATAACTTATTTAAAAAAATCTCTTATTACATTTTGAATTTCCACGCGGTATTTTTGTTTCTTTTTAAACACTTTTGTCAATATTAAAGATTTACCAGAAAGATATCTTTTGATAAAATCGTCAGCGACAATTTATTTTATTTCTCGCATATTTTAAGTTAATGTGAGGCTGATTTTGTACGAAATACTTTAATTAACTACTACTTTATTATATAACAAATTAAGAATTAGTCGCAAATTAACCTAAGCGCTGCGAATCTTCTTTTTTTCGCGATAGACGCAGTCCTTTTGCACTGAAAGTAAGCATAGCAAGAGATTAAACAATGTAGTAATTTTAATGCCTTAAGCTAATAAACAACATACCGAAGGGATCAAAACGAATCACTTCAATTTTATCTCCCAAGCGGTCACGGAAGGTATTGAATGTATGGCCACTAACAACGCTCTCCACCATCACCATGAGACGCCTGTTCAGTAGAGAAATGTTTAAGAAAAAATTCTAATCAACTTTTATTAAAACTTACTTGCTCTTTACTTTTTTTAACAGAATATTGGTTAGTCGCATTTTTATTCAATTAAAAATGTTAATTTTTATCAGAATAAATTGGTTCCGAAAAACTTTTTATTGTGTTGGGAAATTAAGTGCCATAAACAGCTGTTTTGACAACAGTAAGCATTCGTGCTTTTGTTTTGTAGTGTACATTAAACAAAACTAAGCAGTGCCTGCAAAACTGTGTTAAGTATTGTACACATTAACATACACATATCAATATAGGAACATATTTACACGTTTTCATACTTTAAAAATTTATTTGGTGGATTATTAATGGTGGATAATAATTAATGGTGGATAATAATTAATGGTGGATGGCTTGAAGCAACATACATAGACACCATTTCGTTACCTGAAAATATAATACATGAAACTAAAGTTATTTTGAGAATACATACATTTTAGTTTCAGTAAATTTTTAGCTATAAATCAATTTGTGGACGGAAACCAATGAGTGTGGATAAACAAGGATTAAGAAAATATTTAAGGCAAACATTTGGACAATCATTGGGACACAGATTATCCCAAGAATTAAGACAAGGTTTAGAATAAGCTCAAAGGCAAAGGTTTAGACAATGATAAGGACTACGATTGTGGAAAAGGTTTGACATGATTACGACAAAGACAAGGAAAACGATTAAGAAAAAGATTGGGACGAGAATTGAGAATAGATTTGGGACAATAATAAAGCCAATGCTTGGGACATCGACTTTAACACAAATAAAAGCTAAGGTTTTGACAGAGACTAGAACATGGACAAGAACTGCGGGGTGGATGAAGATACGTTTCCACGTCTAAGTAAAGAAAGTTGTATCAATGACATCATTTGTACTCTCTGTCAATTAATTTAAAACAACACATTTAATGAACAATACAATCTTTTTTAATGTTAAATTTATTTTTGTTTGACAGAAAAAAAACAAGCATTATTCACCATCTTCCAAACGTTCTTAACAATAGTGTTGGGGCTTTGCTCAAGTGTTGAAATGTGACCAGACCAGATTTTGTCGTTTGCTAACATTGGATACGTTCAGCAGTTACAACTGTTGTGCTCAACATGTTGAGTAAATGTATCAGAAAAATAAAATGATAGCAAAAAGTGACAATTTTCACATGTTCAGCTCATCAGAAACTGATACTTATGCGTTTAGCAGGCACACACTCGACAGTTGGACAAAATTTGTAACTGCTGAACGTAGCCTTTATGAATTATTTCGCAAATTTTACACTGTTACAAGACGATGTGTGAATTCCACTATTAATTACATAAGTAAGGATAAACATAACTTAACTTTAAACAAAGCTTTGAAATTAGCAAAACATGACATTTTGGAAAACAAGCTTTTAATAATTTTTTTAACACAAAAAAGAATAATGTACATACTTTTACTTACGCGGTCGTATTCCCAACCGCAACATTTGTTAAGCAAAAGTTGATCAACTATAAAAAATAAAAAAAAAAAATGTATCTACCACAATGAGGCAGTCGCTGAGAGACTCAACATGCTTAAGAAATTACAGGCTGTCTTTTTAATGTAGCGGCTTCTCCAGCATGAGCAGCCCATTTTCCCAAAGAGCAGTGATCATGGAAATTTTGCGCTCATCATCTGTCAGCGGTAGCTGTGAAACACTCACATAAGCTGGATACGACTTGATCAAAACTTCAACGCTGCCCGCATCTTCAGCATTGATTTCAATGTAATTCGGCTCGTACTCACAGTATTCCTTGGAGTTGTTCAGATAGTAATAGAGGCGTATTTTGTGCTCCTCATGTACGAGACGCATGATGTTGGCGCGCAAGAGACGCACATTAGTGCGCAAATCGATTTCGTAGTCGCAAATGCATTCGCCGCGCTCATCGGTGGTGCTCTTAGAACCGAATATAGTGCGTGCACGCTCAGAGGGTAGAATTTCGGGTGGCAATGCCTCATGCTGATACTTCTTGGCCAGCTGATCAACAGCAGCATCCATGACCTCACTCATGGGTATATCGCGCATGCATTTTGTGAGTAGATGTGACACCTTCTGCACCAATTGATGGCGTTCCTCGGTGTCGTTATCGCTGAAGGCAATGCCAGCATGTTGCCAGGTGTGCAGCGGCAGTCCCCGACGCAGCTCCACGCTAGACTCTATGGCACGTTGCATCATGAGCGGCACCATGCGCTCAAACAGATCGGCATAAGATTGCTTCTGATAGACGCTGAGTGTGATGTGCAGCGAGTGGTGGCCGGGTTCGGTGAAGGCCTGGTGAATGGTGCCGCGCGGAAAGTAGAGTATGTCGCCTGGCGAGAGAACCTCTTCGAGAATCGGTTTGCCGATTTCGTTCTGCTTAAAATTGCGCGAAGAGACACGCGGTAACTCCTCCGATTTACTGCGCGGCTTGTAGAGCTTCCAGCGTTTGCGTCCCTCAATTTGCAGCACAAAAGCTTCGATATCATCGTAGTGTGGCGCAAAGCCTTGGCTATTGGGCGGCGTTAGATATGCATTGGCGCCAACTAAACAGTGAAAATATTCCTGCAGCGTAGCACTGAGCGTGTAGAGTGCAGGCAGAAAAGTTTGTGGATTGAGTAGACGTATGCTGCAACCTCTACCGTAGTGCTCCCAAACAACAGGCGGCATGGCGCGTCCGCTTGGATTCAGTGTTTCGCGTACACCTGAAAAAAACAAAAAAATTAAAAATTGTTGGGACGAACTAACTGAAGACACACCATTCTTGTAAGACGTCAAATCGATGTTTTTGGTAAACTCAACATGATGCTTGAGCAACATCTTATCGATGGCTTCAAAGGATATGAGATGCTTGTAGTAACTGGCCTGCTGGCGCTTCACCAAGCAAGCATTGCGTTCCCAGTACTTGCTATAGAAGTCGTCCACTTTGATGGGACTCAGCAGCCAACGAAAAACTTTGAGACCTTCGTTGATGCTGTTCATTTTGGTAATACTTGAGGGCGGCGATAAAGGCTCGAGTTTAATGTTAGTGGCACTATTGGCTGTATTTTGTGTCGTTGACTTTGCCGTGACTTGCAGCTCATCTGCTTTAGAGCTACGCTTTGGTACAGCGCCATTACAGGCAACGCCAACGACTTCCATTTGTTGTGGCTGCGGTGCGCCTTCCTTTCGTACTGATTTTGCCTGAGCAATGCCGCAGTTACCATTTTTTTCGACGGGCAGCGCTTCGTTGCTCTTGCGTTTGTTGGCTTTTTTATTTGCAGCATTTTCAACATTGTTTGTATTATTTGCTGTTGTAGTCTTTTGTGGCAACTGAAACTCGCGTGTAGCTTGACTATCTTGCGAATCGCTACTACTCTCCGAAGCTGCTCGTCCTTGCGAGTCTATGTCTGTTTCTGTTTCCGATCCGGTTGCTTCTTCGGGACAGCTGCAGTTTTCAGGCTCATCAGAAAGTTCGCTGTCCTCTTCGTGATTATTCTCCCTGGCAGCGGCGGCTTTTTTATCATCCTTTTCAAGCTGTCGCAACAGATAAGCTTCCAGCTGTTTTTTCTTTTTCTGTTCCTCTTTGCTAAGCTTCTTCTTGCTGGGTGACTGCATTAGCTGTTCTACTAAATTATCAATATTATTGCCATTTATATTGCCTACGGAAGACTTGCGTTCATTCGATTTCTTGGGTACCAGCGTGGAGCTAGCATTAGGTACTGCTTTGGCAGTGCCGTTTTTATTTGTTGTCGACTTTGCAGCACTAGGTTTGCCTGTAATTTTGGCTTCATTGGTAGCCGTCTTTTTTTTAGCTTCACCATTTTTCATGTCACCCGCTTTTGTAGTACCGTTGTTCTTACCATCAATTTTTGTTTCACCTTTTCCAGCTTTTTTAGCAGACTTGTTTCTTCTTTTACGGGAAGCCTTTTTTACTCCGTTGGCGTTGTAAGCCATAAATGCAGAAATTGGTTCGGACATTTCTGTTTTATTTATCACCAATTATTTTAGTAGACAATTTTACAAGACACAATTGTTATCCATAAAAATATATTCTGCACACACATTTACAGTTTCGCATTTCTGCCTTGGAATGTAAACGTCAAATTATGCCGCAAAGTTTATGAACACGTGAGTTCCAGTGTCGCCAGATGAAATTACCACCAGAATTCTCTTTTTCTCACACTTAATTCCCACAAAATACCAAACTCGCAAAATACCTCAAAATATCACAAAATACCACAATAACTCAAAATACCTAAAAAGAAGATTTGAGGGATTTTGTGGTAATTTGAGGTATTAATTTTCCCACGCGTGGTAAATATCTCACATGTGGTATTTGTTTTCCCACGCGAGAGATTTTACCACAAATTACCATGGGAATTCCTACATCCCACAATCGTTGAAAAATACCATAAGCACTATTTATCGTGCTTTTCTGGCAACATAGGTGAGTTCACCAAAGTGTACAGTACGCAAAAAGAGTTTGGTTGAGTCTGTCAATTTAGGTAACCCCATTTTGTTATTTAAAATTACACAGAGTTGACTATCGAGATAACAAAAATCGTACTACAGAAAAACGTTCATAGAAACTTGATCAACATAATTTAATACAGCGATAAAAATCCTTTGGTACAAATTATTGAAAATGTATATAAAAAAATTAAAATCAGCCCCACATTGTCCAAATAAAACTTTTATAATTAGGGTGCTCACAGTTTATCATAAATCCTATTTTTTAAAAGATATGACTTTAATTTTAAATATAAAACCCATTTTTATTAAAGTCAATTAAGAACTAAATACAGGTTAATTTCCCCAACCTATTTTAGCTCAAAAGCATTATTGCCTATACAGCAATTTTTACGTCATCGTCTCCGCAAAGATAGAAAAATCCCACTTTGAATTAAAAAATCTCCGATAACATTACATTCGAGCGTAACTAAAAAATATGGTGGAAATTGTCTCAAGTTGATGAAACCTAGAAAGAAACTTAAATGCATTTAAACTTCAAAATTTAAAGATGGAAAACAAAAACACTGATACTTTTTGTTGAAATTCTGAAGGTTATTCAAAGGGTATGTGGGACATGTTCGCCTTATATATTTGTGTTAACTCTGTTTTGTTTGTTTTTATTTTACTGTTTTTTTTTTATTTATTTAGCTTGAATATCATTAATTTTGTTCATGTCGAGGGTTTTGATCTAGCAAGTCTTGAATTTATTCCTGAATAATTTGATTGTCGTTTGTATTCCACATTTTTTATCTATGCATTAAACAAGTAAAAGTCAGCTTAAGTATTTTCCACCATAATTTTGAAAAACAAAACCGCCAGTTAAAATAACTTTTACGACTATACATTTTTTAATTACTGTGAAAAGATAATTCCTTCTATGTTGTAACTGTTAAGTTCCTAACTAAAACAAAATTTTAGCTAAGTGTTGGAAGGATATATATTTTTTATCTTTAAATTTTGAAACAAAAAATTTTTAATTTCAGCTAATTACAAATTTCAGAGTCTAACAATTTTTTATGTTTTACACAGAGACAAACACATTTTTATTACAGTTAAACATATTTTATGCGACAAATAGTGACAAAAATGAACAGTATCCAATAGTTTTTTAGTTATATTTTAAAAAATTTTACTTTTGAGCCTGCCTTAGTTAGTCACAGCTTTAGCAAAAGAATTCATCTCCGAATCTGAATTGCTTTCCGAATTTGAGTTGCTTTCTGTTTCCGAACTACTTTCTGAATCTGATGAACTCTCCGAATTTGACTGGCTATCTGAATTACCTTCCGATTCTGATGAATCTTCCGAGCTTGAATGGCCATCAGAGTCTGTAGCCCAGTCAGAGTTAGAACTGATTTCGAAGCTTGAAGAACTAGCACAGTTTGAGCAGTCACCAGAGTCTACGCTTGAATCCGAGTCGGTGCCAGTGCCTGATTCTGAATCCGAGCCGATTTTTCTTTCGCAGCAACTACAGCTACAGTTGGAACTACCATTCAAAGTATACTCAAGAGAAAAATCATTCTCTGTCTCGCCGCCGGCGGCATTTTCGTCATCTTTTTTCAGCTGATACAGTAGATAAGCTTCCAGCTCTTTTTTCGTTATGCGTTCTTCTTTTGTGAGTTTTTTCTTGTTGGGTGCAAGAATCAGTTTTTCAAACATTGTGTCGATATTGTTTTTATAAAATTTGGACTTTTTTGTACTCATGATTTAAGTTGAAGATGCCTTAGATATGATTGGTGCTGATTTAGAATAACTTAGCAACAACACTTACTTCCGATCTTACAAGTTGCTGGCTTAGCTTTGGAAGTAGCGGCTTTAGTTGAAGCTTTCTTTGGTGCACTTGATTTAGTCGCTGATGTCGATTTTTTTGCTCCACTGACAGTTTTCTTAGCTGTAGTTACTGGTTTTTTAGTTGCTGTTTTTTTTAATCCTGGCATGTTTCCAATTTTAGCACATTTAAGTTATGAGACCAGCTCTACTCGTTTGTGAATGTTTCTGAATTAGGCAAAACGACTTTTCTAGTCTTCGTGCAACGGTTTTTGCAATATTCCGCTGTATGGTTTATATAAAGTTTGTGGTTTTGCTACAAATTTTGTCGCCTCCTATATTAATACATACAGTATATTATGTGTGTGGTCGGGTGCAATGATTGCCAACCGTTTTAGCTAGTTAATCTTAAAATCATGGAATAAATTTATAATAATTTACCGTATATATTTAGCCGGTTATATTTTTTGATTTTTCTACTTAATATCACAATAAAATATAAATAAGTTTTGCTCCGTCAATTCAATATTTTTACTTCCGTGCACAAGAGAATAATGAAATTTTATGTTCTATTTCATAGTGTGAACAAACTTGCGTTTGAAAATATTAGAAGATCTGTTTGAAAAAAAAAATGATATCTCTGATATCTAAGTCATCCTGTTTTATCCGCTCTTTAAATAAATAAAGATTTTTTTATTTATTTTTTAATTTATTTATTTTATTTTATTTATTTTATTTTATTGGCATTTATATATTAATAAATAAACATAAATAATTATAAGATATTTTTATTTTTTTCCTTACAAAATAACTTTTATTTTTGAGTTTAATTATATCGCTCAGAACAACTGTTTATTTACCAAAAATCGTGTCTAATAAGTAATGGATATTTTAGATTTAAAAAAATTTTTAAAGAAATTTTTGTTTTTCATATAAGCGTTAGTTTCTAAATGTAAAGAATATTATAAAAGATAAAAATGTAATATCTGAACGAAATAATAAAATTCCTTTACGGTTTATTTTTTGTTTTTTGGTTAATAAGATAACAAAAAAAAAAAACGAAAAAAATGTTAAATAGAAGCTGCATTTTTTATCAAACTTATAACATTTACGGTTCCTCACAAAAACACTATAAATCAAGCATTTGTGAGGGCCCTTATATAAAAGAAAATTTTTATCTTAGGCATAGTTGCCAACTTTGTGGGAAAAGTACCTTTTGTGGTATTTTTTAATTGCTGTGGGAAAAGGGAATTCCCAGGTATTTTTCAATTTGGCGTGGTATTTTTTAATGACTGTGGGATTTTTTGTTTTATTTTGCGATGAAACTTTGATTTTTTAATATATGTGGGAATTTTTGTGGTATTTTTTAATTGCTGACAGATTAGACATGAAAGGCACCGACAATTTCAAATATTGCTTCATAAAATTTGATGAGTTTATTTTTAAAACTTTATTTTTATTAAACGATTTGACAACGATTTAATGAGTGTTCAGATAGTCAAATTATCGTCAAAGTTCATTGATATATATATATATTTTTTTTTTAAAATATTTTCTGATGACTTGTTTCACGAAAATCTTGATGATGTTAACTTCACTTTTGTCAAATTGTTTGATAAGTAATTTGACAGGTGTGAACAGTGCTCTTAATGTTCAAATACAACTTTTTCAAACTTTATAAGTTACAAACTCAACTTTTTATTCTTCAATTTAAATTTTTAACATATCAAAACACTTAATAAAAATTTGAATTTGACTTTTTGAAAAACTCGACTTTTTATTCTTTCATTTAAATTTTTAAAGAATCAAGACACTTAATAAAAAGTTGAATTTGAAGTGGAACAAGTTCAATTTAAAGTAAAAAATTTGATTTGTAGAATGTTGCAGTTGATGTTAAAGTTAAACTGGTTTAATTATGTATTAAAGAATTACAATTTTGACCCAAGTTTGTTCAATCATTTTGGTTTTCAAATTTTCATATATATAAGTCGAAATCAGAGGCGTAGACAACTTTTTGATGTAGTTTTGCTGAAATTAGAGCAATTTAAATTTTAAACTTTAAACCACTAAGCCGATGTAACTGTACCAATGTGCGATGGGGATATCGTATTTTTACGATATTTTTTGTTTTCATTATTCTTCTTTAGGTTAAATTTGTATGATTTGCTATAAATATTGTTGAATACTTAAATATAAATTATTGAAATTAAATTAGTTTTGATTTAAAACAAAAACTTCCAATTCATTCTTAATTTCAAAAAGTTTAATCTATATGATTCTCTGAGAAAAAAGTCATCATCAAGAAAGTCACTGTCAATGAACCGCTCTAACATTTCAAGCAAATTTAACATTATCAATAGCGGATCTAAAAAAACCCGAAATCACAGCAAAAATGATCTTCTGTGGTGTTGATATAAAATCTTTATATCTGCAAAAAGAGATATCACTTCATTGTTAATATATGAAGGATTCTGAATAAATTAATTGCTTACTAAAAATGAGGAACGAAAAGCTTAGGGTTTTAAAAAAGAAAATTAAAGTTTAATGATTTTTTTTTTATTTTATTTTAATTATTTAATTATTAAACTTTTTGAAAACACAAAATACTACGTCATTGAAGGTCATTACAATTTCTTAAAAGTCAAAGTTTTATTGTAGTTATACATATAAATTTAGACGAACACATTTTTTAACATTTAAACATATTTTATGAAACAAACTAATGACAAATTTTCTTAAAGTGTACAAATTACTTTTAAACATTTTGGCATCTTAACTTAAAATAAAAATTTTTTCTTCTTGGCTTCAATCATTTCGCTTTCTTAGTTGCTTTGGAACCCGATACACGTTTAGTTTTAGTTTTAGAGTTAAGTGTCTTTTTCTTCTGCGAAGTTTTCGGCTTAGCGGCGGTTTTGCCTGCTTTGTTGCTCTTGCTTTTGGTAGTTGTGCTCTTTTTGGCTAGTGAATTCTTTGGAGGCTGCCACACACGTTTTGCCTCAACTAATGAATCGCTACCAGAATCGGAATATGAATCCGTATACGATTCTGAATCGCTTTCCGAACCTGAGCTACTTTCCGATTCCGAATCGCTTCCAGAGCTAGAACTGCTTTCAGAGTCTGAAGAACCTGCACAGTCTGAACAGCTGCAAGAGCCTGAGCTTGAGTCAGTTTCGCTTCCGCAGCAGTTGCTACAGCTACAGCTAGAACTTCCATTCAAAGTGTACTCAAAAGAAAACTCATCCTCCTTCTTGTCGCCGTTTTTCTCCTTTTTCTTACCATCATTTTCCAGCTGACGTCTAAGAAAAGCTTCAAGCTCCTGTTTCTTCTTTTGTTCGTCTTTGGTGAGTTTCTTGTTGGGTGAAAGCATCAGCTTCTTCATTTGGTTGATTTGGGTTTTGTTGATCGTAGACTTCTTTCCGCTCATAGTCTTGGCTGTCGCAGATTTGGTTTTTGGCGTTGACTTAGCTGATGGTGCTGTTTTAGTTGCTGCTTTCGACTTGACTTTGGAAGTAGTAGTTTTTTTGGAAGTCTTTGTTGTACTTTTTTTCGAATCTGCTGTCGTTTTTTTGGTGCCAGATGCAGTTGCTGATTTTTTTGTTGCATCTTTTATTTTTCCAACTTTTGAATCCCCTGATTTTTGCGAAATTTTCGCATCACCTAGAACATCTTTAAGTTTAGAGACCAGCTCCGACATTTTATGATTCTTAATTTAACTAAATGAAAATTTAAGTCATCGCATAACGGTTCTTGTTATATTCCGCTTAGTCCGCTTACATGTATAAAGATTTGCTACAAATTTTGTCGCAGCGCAAACTAGTTATGTAAAGTAGCTTTTGTGGAAGGGGACCAGACCCATCCGAAAATTGTGGCCGGTTTTGCTGGATGCAAAATAAAATTATTTTTAATTCAGATTGAAGATTTAAATTTAAAATTTAAAATTTAAGATTTAAGATTTAAGATTTAAGATTTAAGATTTAAGATTTAAGATTTAAGATTTAAGATTTAAGATTTAAGATTTAAGATTTAAGATTTAAGATTTAAGATTTAAGATTTAAGATTTAAGATTTAAGATTTAAGATTTAAGATTTAAGATTTAAGATTTAAGATTTAAGATTTAAGATTTAAGATTTGAGTTTTAAGATTTATGGAAAAAGATTTAAGATTCAAGAAAAATGCGTCCAGACCTGTATCTGAGCAGGTCTCTTGCAATCGGTATTTGAATATAAAAAATGTAATATTTCTAAATGAAATTTTTATATTTTGAATTTATTTCGAAAACGGTGAAAATAAGAGTAAAAATAAACCGAGGTTAGCTCACCAAAATTGGACGTTTAAACTCGGTTGAACTAGATATTTTAGCATTCGTTGAAGTTAAATTGACTTAAATTATCATATTATGTGTTTCTTTTTTGCCTAAACCGAGTTTAAACGTCCAATTTTGGTGAGTTAACCTCGGTTTAACTTGATTAGAGTTTAAACTCGCACTGAAAAACTGGCGCTTAAAATCAAAAACAATAACGGCCCAACAATCGAACAATATACCAAGACTTAACATGTTGAATTTTAGTTTATCCACTTTAGTATGTATATATAATGAATATAAGTGTTTTTTTGTTAAGTTATTGTTTTTAATCTAAGATTTAAGTTATTTACAAGTATCTTACAATATTTTGTTTATATTTTTTATTAACACAAGAAAACCAACATATTATGTAAATACCTAATGATGGGTTTCCTCAAAAATTTCCTGAAATGCTTTTCTCTATACAGATCTTGTTTATTTTTTTTGTTGACCAAATTGAAAAATTATATCGCCCTATACCAATGTTTAACCAAAAAACTCTTGTGTATTCGAATTAAATTGTTTTCAACTGAACAAGAATTTTGTTGATAAACGATCATCAATAAATCTTGTTATTACAGAGATTTGAGTATTGTCAATGTTTTATATGGAGTCTCTTCGACAATCGACGAGAATATCTTTGATTATCAAAGTTTGATAGAAAAAGATCGAGTTTAAAATACAAACTCTATTTTTCTATTAACAAGTATGAACAAAAATAATCCGGTTGCTATAACAAAAATCATTTTATATTAAAAATATTTAAAAAAATTTAACACTTACATTTTTAATAATACAACAAGAATGGGTGTAGCGGCTTATAGAATTTTTTTTTCAGTTTCACTTTATGTGGCAGCACCTTTTGGCGAAGGTACAACACAGTTGGCGAAGCACTGTAACTACAGCTGTTTTGACATTTGTTTACAAATAGCCGGCATTCGTTTCGTTTACAGTAGTTTGAATAATTATATTAACTAAAATTACAATAACAATTGGTGCAGTAAACTGCAAATAAAACACATTTAACAAAATGGAACAAACGGAGGAAAAAATTGCCACAAAGTCTTCGCCAAATAAAGTCACAAACGATGAACAGCCGAGCACCAGCAAAGCAGCGCAGAAACAGAACGATGAAGAACTAAAGGATGATGACTTGGACAACATTGTTAGCGCCGAGGAGTATCTCATGCAAAAGCATATCGTGCTGTTGGCATATGAAAAGCAAATGTTTTTAGACATGGTACATGCAGATGCGCTGATTGTGTGCGCCAAGTAAGTTTATTTCTTTTGTGCAGAAATCGATGCTAAACTTAATTTTTAGGGGACTCCATTACGATCGCGTGCTGCTGAATATATTGAAGGTCTACAGTGATGCGGGCAACTTGGTGCTGGTCATTCACGCATCCGATTGGGAAGAAGAATACTACAAATCCAAATTGGAGCCCAAATATGTACATGAAGTGGCCAATACGGCAACGGAACGGTAATTGTGGAAATTTTAAAGCGAATGAGCTGCCGTATTAAATTAAATAATGTTATTTTTTGTTGCAGCGAACGTGTTTATCTAGAAGGCGGCATACAATTTATTAGCACGCGCATCTTGGTTGTAGATCTACTGAAGCAACGTATACCTATCGAGCTAATATCTGGCATTGTTGTAATGCGAGCGCACAATATCATAGAATCTTGTCAAGAAGCCTTTGCCTTGCGTCTCTATCGTCAACGCAATAAAACCGGATTCATAAAAGCGTTTTCCAACAGCGCCGAAGCTTTTGCTATTGGCTATAGTCACATTGAACGCACGATGCGCAACCTGTTTGTTAAGGAGCTCTTCATTTGGCCACGTTTTCATGCCATTGTACAGGCTGCATTAAGGCCATACGAGGCACAGTCTGTAGAGCTGCATGTGCCAATGACGACAAAAATGAAGCTAATACAGACACATATATTGGACATAATGAATTATCTGGTCAAAGAAATTAAGCGCATCAATCGCACTGTTGATATGGAAGAGATAACGGTTGAAAATTGTGTGACCAAGAAATTTCACAAAATCTTGCAGGCGCAGTTGGAAAGTATTTGGCATCAGTTGAACTCGCAGACTAAGCTAATTGTGGCTGATTTAAAAATACTGCGTAATCTAATGATGTAAGTTTGTGCCTTTCAATTAAGATGCATTAAAAACAACCGTTTTTTTTTATTAGATCCACAATTTACCACGATTCTGTGAGCGCCTTTGCCTTGGTTAAACGCTATCGCACCACGGAGTATGCTTTAAGCAACTCCGGCTGGACGTTGCTAGATTCAGCAGAACAAATTTTCAAAATATCCAAAGAACGCGTCTACAATGAGCAGGGCGGTAAGTGTGAAATTAGCTTCAAAGGAGAACAAACAGTAATTTACGGATTTTCATGTCTTGTAGAATTTGATCCGGAACCCTGTCCCAAGTGGAAACATCTCTCAGATATTCTCAAAGTAGAAATACCAGCTGATAGACGCCGTTCCCAGCCTGACTCGCTTGAAGCACCGAAGGTGTTGATACTCTGCCAAGATGCGCGCACCTGCTATCAGCTCAAGCAATTTCTAACGCAAAGCGGTGAACGTTTTTTGCTCTACACGGCTATGAAAAATAATATACCAATTGGCAAGTTGAGTAAATCCTATGAAAATATAAAGAATGCCAAAGATTTGGAATTGAGCTGCAGTCAACGCAGCACTCAAACGGAAAAGCAAAGAAAATCAGAGCTCGTCGTTGACACCAAGGCATCGAATGAAACAGAAGACCCCAAGCAGTTTGACGAATTAACTCAACTGCTGCTTGCAGGAGATGAGCAATCAAATTTAGATGCCAACTACTTTCAAGAGAGCTACATGCTTACCATGACGCAAACACAATTCAATGACAGCGATTTACTGCTCAACGAAAGCGGCGATGATGTGACTTCTTCGGAAGCTGTCGACAACTCGATATTTGAACCATTTCCCGAGGTGACTTGCTTTAATGCTAAATTACACATACAATTTTTATCAGTTTCCTTCTCTGCACCAGTTGGAAAATCTTGATATAACCGCTGCTGTGGCGGCGCGCAAACAGCCATTCATTTGCTTACAAACCTTTAAGACAGAGCGTGAGGGCGCCATGGCTTTGGATCGTATACTTGAGGAAATTGCTCCCCACTATGTCATCATGTATAACTGCAATGTGGCTGCCATCAGACAGCTGGAAATCTATGAAGCGCGCCAGCGACGTCCTGCCAAGCTACGCATAAGCGTTTTCTTTCTGCTGCATGCGCGTACCGTCGAGGAGCAGTCTTATTTGACCAGTTTGCGACGCGAAAAACAGGCCTTCGAGCTGATCATCGAAACAAAAAGCGTAGGTTAAAGTACATATATTCACAAGAATGAAAAATTTCGTTAGAGTTACAAGTAAAAAAATAAAAAAATAAATAACTGGCCATTTCAGCCCTTGAAAGGACTTTGACCTAGCTTCTTATGATCAATTGTGTTGTGCGTGTTATTAAGTTTGTACACAATTGACCGAGAAATGGACCTACAGGCTTAACGCCGACTCCGAACGGCGATGAACGGAATGTTCTTATTCTCAAGAAGCTTTACATGGCATTTGTATTACTCTCTGAGGTTTGCCATTGTCTGCAGAGAGGTGGCGGCCGTACAGAAAAATTATTTTATTCAAATAATTTTCTGTCGCTGCTGGGGTTCGAACCTGGGTCTCCAAAGTTCTTTGACATAGCGGCCACGCACTTTAACCAACTACGCCACGGTCGCCACAAGAGTTAGAGTTACAAGTACCGTTATTATTTTTTCGATTTTTTTGTTTTTTAGCACTCATCTACAATACCTTTGGTTCTAACACTAAAAAAATCCAAAAAATTTTTTCATTTATAATATTAAAGGAAGTATTTTATATTTCTTTCTGCTACAGAAAATGGTCATCCCTGAATATCAAGATGGTAAAACAGATGAAGCTTTTATACTATATAAAAAATATGTAGACCCTGAAGTAAATGCATCAGCAAATGCGGCTACTCGCAAGGCCGGAGGCCAGCAAGTGGAAAATGGAGCCGAGGTGCCTTTAACTCCTAAAGTAATTGTGGACATGCGTGAATTCCGCTCAGATCTGCCATGTTTAATACACAAACGCGGTATTGAGGTGGTGCCGGTAACAA
Source organism: Pherbina coryleti (assembly GCA_943735915.1). Classification (NCBI taxonomy): domain Eukaryota; kingdom Metazoa; phylum Arthropoda; class Insecta; order Diptera; family Sciomyzidae; genus Pherbina; species Pherbina coryleti. The sequence goes on from OX030951.1 coordinate 138,997,038, forward strand.
TTACGGTAGGATGTATGAAATTCTATAGCATTACAACAAAAAAAAAGATAGTTTTCTAAAAAACAAGCTCGATGAACCAATTTTAAGAAGATTTAATTTATACTTTAAAATGAAATATTTGTTTCTTCTCAATTCAGATTGGTGATTATATTCTCACACCTGAAATCTGCGTCGAACGCAAGTCCATCTCCGATCTTATTGGTTCACTTAACTCAGGACGCCTCTATAATCAGTGCATACAAATGCAGCGCTACTATGCCAAGCCCATTCTACTCATAGAATTCGATCAGAACAAACCCTTTCATCTGCAAGGCAAATATATGCTATCGCAAAATACCAGCACAACCAATGCGGGCATTGTGCAGAAGTTGCAGCTGCTTACCTTGCACTTTCCTAAGCTGCGCCTTATATGGTCACCTAGTCCCTATGCCACGGCACAGCTGTTTGAGGAGTTAAAATTGTGCAAACCTGAACCAGATGCCAAACAGGCTGCTCAGATTGGCTCCGATGAGACAGGCGCCTACGATGAGCTGAAATTCAATGCAAATATTTATGATTTTCTGCTACGTCTGCCAGGCATCAATACGAAAAATGTGCACAAAGTAATGCGTCATGGTGGCAGCTTAAAACAGCTACTCAAAAGCACGCAGGTAGATGGAGTGTGTTTTTTGATAACTTAAATAATTTTTTCTTTTTTATTCTCCGTTCTTGTACACAGTCAGAATTAAGCAATTTATTGGACTCTGAGACAAATGGTAAAATGCTTTGGGATATACTGCATGTGGCTCACTTACCGGATAAGGACGAAGTGCAGGGCTCTACCGCTATGTTGGCTGCAGGCAAAACATTTAGCAATCATTCGCGTTTCCGTCGTGGCGCTGCAGCAGCAACGAGCACACGTGGACGTAAATTTTAAACAAGCATCGTTGTTTGTGATTGTTTTGAGGCGCTTGTGCCGGAAGTTGATGTTTATATATGAGGTTGCTGCCTATCGAAACGCACTTAAAGCCAGGCCAAGCTATTATCTTATGTTTATGTATAATGTTATTTATTATTGGTAGTTGTTTTTTTATATCAGTCTCTTTGAGCTGTTGTGGAAATATGTTTCGTGGAGCTCATAAGAAATGAATTAAAATTAATTAAAACGAGTTAAGCATAAAGGATCTCATTTCACAATTTGGGATTCTCACTCACTTATATAGGAGAAAGAAAAAAAAAAATCAAATGTTGACTTAAGGAGTGCAAAAAATCGCAGTTAGGAGGCAAAAAAATTGTATACACACAAAAAATCTCGCTCATTCGATTTCTATTTAGTAAAAAATTAATATTTTGCTTATTCCTTCGTTTAAATACTAGATAGTACCTTATTTCAACCAAATTTTTTGGTTTTTTCATTTCAGATCATCCAGTCTAGATATATCGTTCTCACCACAAGACGCTTTTTTAGAGAAACCCCAGAGATCGTCTACATCAGCTTTAAAAATAATTATTTTTACAAATAAAAAATATGAAAGTAAAGTCAAAAGGTACCATATTATGTGTATAAATTGTTACGTACGTAAAGCTTATATGCTTTAATATGAAAATATTCCTTTGAAGGACATAAAAAACAGAAAAAACAGTAAAGAATTACATTTGGAATGGTCTTAAAAAAACAAAAGAAAATGGACTGGCCACATCAGCACTTGAAAAAGCTTTGATTGAGTTACTTATGATAAAATTGGGTTAAAAAAATATCGAGAACTGGATCGACTAGTTTTATGCCGACTACGAACAGCTACTGTGCATGTTATCAAGAAGCTTTACGTGGCAATATTAACTTCCTGAGGTTTTCCATTGACTGCACAGAGGATCGGACAAATTTCTTTTTGTTTTAATTGAAAACAATGTGTTCGCTGGACCCTAATATCAAATTGGAATCAAGTGGTCCACTCACTGTTTAACGAACTCGGCTACGGCCGCCACTCGTCTAAGTCAACATTATGGAAAATATCAAAGCTTTAAGACTCATTTTTGTGGCATAAAAAACGATGGAACGAAAACAATCGTTAATTGGTTTTAAGAGAAATAAGCAAGGACCAACAAAGTATTTTAATAAAAAAAGAAATCCAGGAGAACTATAAAAAATTAGTTTTCAGAAAAATAAAATCTGAAAGAATAACCTACAAAACATATTTGCGTTGGAAAAAAATCACTCGACCATTCCTAACAACCATAACTAAAAAACAAGAAAATTCCATTTAAACTCAGTCATTTGAATGCAATTAATTGTGCTGTCGACTCTTTTATTTGATTAATTAGCGCCTAAATATAGCCGACGGACAGCAAACAAGCATGCCAAAAACGATACAATCCACTCTGCCCCGGCCTAAATGTATGCAAGTGTATTTTGTGGTTCAGTTTGTGGGCGCGCTTTTCCTGCAACGTTCATGCTAAGCACTTCCGTTAACGCAAAGAGCTTCCGGTACTGCCAATAGGTGGAATAAGGTGCGAGTGGGTGGTGTTTTGTTTTGCGTGCTTACAAATTAAAAATATGTTACATTCTTTTTTGCTTAATACTGGATTTAATCTAACAGCGCTTTATTGCTATTGTTGATGTGCATTAATTGCCATGACAGTCGACGGAAAACTGAAATGGAAGCAAAAAGGCCAGCTACTCGAGATAAGATATAATGGAGTGACAGTTAATGGTGCTTTTTTACTTACTTTTGTATGCAACTTTTTGGCTATAGATGAAATAAAATATGCGCTAAGGTGTTAATTAACATTGTTGGAACTTACTTACCCTTTTCAATAAAGGTATCTAATAAAATGATAATTCGTTATTATATTCTGTTTAATTATAATAATAAAATTAATATAATAATTCATTAATTGAAAAAGGAAATAAGTTTATTTGGAAAAAAAGTTGGCAAAAAAAAAACATCTTTTTTTTTTGCATATATGCACTAAGAACTTAATACAAATTTTAAGAAATTGTTGACTTAAATTTAATTTTTAAATTTTATTGCATTTAAAAACAAAAAATGATTTTAAATTGCTACAAAAGTAATTTTTAAAAATTGTCAAACAAAAATTTCAATAATGATAAATTTGGAAAAAATTTTATTATTTAATTACATTTATACAATAGTCAAATCAAAGCATTTCAATGTTGGAATTTTCTTTGAGCATGACAAAATGAAACATTTATTTTACTTATTTTGTTTTTTAAAATATTGTTGTTTCTTCTTGTGGAAGTCCGCACTTGAGCAGCTCTGAGCTAATTTCTAATTAACAAAATTTTCCAGAATGCCTTCATTTCAATAAAGAAAAACAAAAACCCAAAAAAACTCAAATGTTCACGCTAATTAAGCTTTTTACCAAGCCACAACAGACACACACAAGCACACTCACTGAAAAAAAAAAACCAAAAACACACACACACACTCACTGAAACACCCCACAAACACTTTGGCAACCACAAAAAATGTGCACTACTCTGGATACTTCGTTTTACATTTTACTCCAATTCCCTTAGCATATTTCCTCAGTTTGCATCTACTCACCTTATTCCCTCCCTATCCACACCGTTTTATTTTGGGCTATTTTCTATTTACCTTTTCATTATCCATGCTTACATTTTCAATTAAAGTTTTCATGGCTTGTTAAAGTTTTCATCTTCTTTCTTCATGCACTACTAGCAAGCGAGAAAAAAATTTAAGCAAAATGCAAAAACTGCTGCACCTAAAAGTATGCACTTAAATTTGGCTCAAGACCAGTAAAATCTGTAAGCCATAAAGGAAAAAAAGGCAAAAATTTTAAAAAACTCAAAGCTTTGCTCAAGCAAAAGCACTTTAAAATCTTTTAAAGTTGGCTGTGTTAGAAAAAAGTGTAGCCTACTTTGAGGCTACAACACTTATGTACTTGTGCAAAAAATATTTGGCTAACCAAAAAAATGCTGTTGCTTAGTCGTGAAACTCGAATTTGTCCGACTGAGTGTAGAATCAGTGTGTCAGCTTTTAAATATTTGCGGCCACAAAGCGAGTGAAAATGCTTAATGGTAGCCAGTTAAATTTGGCAACAATTATTGTTAACTAATAGCATGGTTGTGTAGGAATATGGCCGTTTTGGTTTTGGGTCATTGTGTTAATCACATTTGCTCACTCAAATGTTGCACTACCGTGTTTTATAGCTTAGCAGAGAGGGATAGAGGTTAAGAAAAAGAGAGAGAGAGAGAGTCAGAGTCAGAGAGAGTCAGACATTTCTTAATTGCCCTGTGTTATAATTTAAAGAGTCAAGCAGAGTCAAGAATAAGGAATAAAGAATAACTTATTTCTAAAATTTTTCTAATATTTTATGTATAAATAAAAAAATAAAAATTTTTCAATACCTAAAATATTACAAAATGATCATTTTCAAAATATTATTTTCCAACATATTTGTAGACTTTAAGGTTTTTAAAATACTGATTAAATTTTGATTTTCGAATTAAATTTTCTTAAAGTATTAAATCGAAATTAACCATTAAAATTTTCGAATTTGGAAGAAGTGTTTTTAAATATTTCGAAACATAATTGCCTTAATTAACAAAATTAACATTTTCGAAATAATTTTGGAATTTACATTTTCGTATTTTGTATTCTCGAACTTATAAATTTCGAACATATATAAATTTATGTATTCGAATATATGTATGTTTAATTGTATTACAAGAACACATGTTCTGACAATAGTTTAAAATCTAAATACATTTTCAAAAATTGAAATAAACAGTTTGTTCATAAACAGTTCAGCATTATTTCTGAATTACTATTTAAATATTTGAAAAGTTAATGAGTTACATATTCATAGTTATGTTTTATTTTAAATGGAATTTTTAGTTTTATATGAATTTAATTAAAATTTCAACAAAGGATTTTGCTAGGTATGACCCAAATATTTTAAATATTGAAATTTTCGAACAACAATGCAATTTGATTTGTTAAAAACTTGAACGTGATTCTTCTGTTCAATTGAAATCATTCAAATTCGAAATTTTTGATAAGTTACGAAATTCAACTTCAATAGATTTAAATTAAAAATTTTAAATTACAATTTTTGTGTTCGAATATTAAATGATTTTCGAATCGTTTTAAAATTTTCACTTCGAAGTTTTTAGGAATTAATCTGAAATTATAATCAAGGCAAATGTATTTTAGGATTCTAAGAAAGATTTTAATTTTAAGATAATTTATTTTTATCAAAATATTACGGAATAAACCTTTCAAAATATATCTATTTTAATTTTCAATATATCCTAGGCTTCGAATATTTTTAATATAAACCTAATGTAATTATTTTCGAATTATATGTTTTGAAACCGTTAATTCTTAAAAAAATACATTTTTGTATTGAAGTTCGAATTTAAAGTTTTCAAAACAGTTTTGAATTTGGAATATTTTTTTTTTAATAAAAGTAAAAATTAAATTTCCTAACTCAAACTGTGAGAATTTATATATTGAAAAGGCATCTTCGAATTTCTAGATATTCGATTAGATATAAAATGCATATTCGCATATTACAATTTTAATTTTCGCATTTTTTACAAAACCATAATTTTTTATTTGTTTTGAAATTTCAATCTTCAAGGTTTTTGAGATTTTTTTTTAAGTAATAGTTCGAATTTAGTTTTTTTCTAATATTTTCGTGTTAAAAAATTTAAAATTTTCGTGATTAAATTGAATTTTCTTAAACTTACGATGGAACTAGTATTGCAATTTGAAATTTTCGAAATAATTTCGCATTTTGAAAAATTTCTATTATTTTAAATAAGCACAACTTTAAATTTTTTAAATCTTAAATTTTTAGATTTAAACATATTCAACACATTTTCGAATATATAATATTCGAATATTTTAAAATTTATGCATTCGCATAATTTGAAAATCATGTTGGAAACTGCAATTTTAAAACTTTTTTGATATTTTTTCTTTCAAACATTTTTGTTATTTCAATCGTTAAAACATTTAGAAAAGCTTTTTGAATTTTTTAATTATTTGTTAAATTTTATCTTTAAAATTTCATCTTTTTCTATTCTATATTTTTCGAAATTTTCTTCGAAATAAATTTTCAAAACTAGCATTTTAAATAAATCAACATTGGAAAATTGAATATTCTTTATGTTTCCAGAAAATATTACTTTGAGATATGTGAACATTTTATTTACTTACTGTCTCCCAGACATATTCCGATTTAAATTTAGGGAATAGGTCCGATACTTCATAGGATGCTATGTATCGTTATAGTTCTCGATATCGATTTAAGGGTTATGATAAGAATTTTTACGTTTTAATATCCAAATCAACTTTATAACCTTGTAATCGAAATTCGAAATTATTTTTTTCGAACTTTTTTGTGTTTTCAAAACATTTTTTTGATATGCTTAAGTAGCTTCTTCAAACTTTTATTTGAATTACTGTTTTACTGCTTTACAAATAATTATTTTGGAAAAATACCAAGAGCGGTACATTTATGGGCGAGTTAATTTGGACCTTTAGAATACAAAAATCATAATATTTTTTTTTCATTTTTAGGGTTTTTAAGATTTTGGATATCTGAACTTTCGCAAAATTTCCAAAAATTATATTTTTAATATATTCGAAAAGGGTTTCTTACTGCCAACCAGACGTCTTTCGATTTCAATTGAAGGACTAGGTATATCTCGATTTTTTTTATGATATTTTTATGTATGATCATAGTCCTAGATGACGATTTTAAGGTTATGATTAAAATTTGTATGGTTTTAATTCCAAAATTGACTTTAGAGACTATGTGTAGGAACCTTGCAATTGAATTTCGAAATTATTTTTTCTCACTCTATTAAGAATTCTCTCTACGAATTTAATAGAGTTTAAATTAAATTAAAGAATTTAATCAATTCTCTATTGAGAATTTTATTTAGAACACCAACTCATCAGTAGTCTTGCATAACTTTTCATCACATAAGTATGACATAAGTAGATAAGAACTCAGTTACTAATGTAAAAGCGTTCTCTCTGCCAAAATAAACTTCCGGGTAATTTTCTCGGCATATGGGCAGTATAAGTAGGACCTAAGTAGCTTGAGTGAATCACAGTGAAAAGCCATGCAAGACTACTGATGAGTTGGTGTAGCGGCCAACGAAACAGTCTGTCTACTCTGCTGTGTGATTTGCTGTACAACGGCTCTGTGTTGTTGTTGTTGCCTTCGTTGTCGTAATGTTGTTTTGTTGTCAACATACTCGGCCTAGAGCTCAAATTTGTTTTCAATATAATAATGAACTATTCGAACTATAACCGAAAAAAATTTTTTTATGAAAACATCAAATTTTTAAAAAGTTTTGTTAGAAACTGAAAATTTTTATGAATGTTTGAAATTTGAATATTCTTTGTTTCCAAAAATTACATTCTGATATATGAAATAAAAATTTTCTTTGTGGAACCCGGACATATTGGGACTACAATTTAGGAACTACGTCTAAATTTTTTTTTTATGATATTTTTAGATATGGACATAATTCCCAATGTCGAGTTGGATGCTTGGATCAAAATACTTATAAATGTCTATTATTTCAAAATTGACTTCGGTGACTATGTTAAGGTACTTTCTTGCTTTATTCGAAATTTTTATAGATTGCCATGCCAATTTTTTCAATAACTTCAATTTAAGTTCGTTTTCGAACTCATTCTTAGAATTAGTTTCAAAATTTCAATTTCCAAAATGAAAATAATAAATTATTTTATCGATTTTACTTATTAGATTTATTGCAATATCTTAATAAATTACTTGAAGCTTAGTTGAAAAGTTTGCGAAAATGTCAAAACTTAAAGCTGCTGCTTAGAAAAGTCATAATGATAGCGCTCACTTTACGTACTACGTACACCTTCTTCCTTAATTACTTGTCAAGCTTTAAATGGCACACTTAGTGCTCGTAAAATGTGATTTAATGAGACAATAACAACAAGAAGTTTTCACAAAGAAAACAAAACCAATTTAACTGGCAAAACAACAATAATCAGCCGGATGTCCTGTAAACGCCTTAAACAAAGTCAAGCTGTCTGTGACAATCGTGCTGGCATCGCTTAAATTCAAACGCTGTCTTACACACACACAAACACACACACACACTAATACTACAGCAAAGCGGAAGTTACTAAATAAGTTCATGTTCAACCTTTAAAGTTTTGTTTGCTTCCGTGTTTGCTTCACATGCTTCCGCTTTTATATTTCCACTATTTCCTCGCTTTCATTTGGCTTAACACGCTTACTTCAATGCGTTCACTGGTTTTTCCAAGAAAATTGCCAAAAACGTTACCAAAAATCATATCATTTAGCTAGATCTTAAAATTGCTGTGCATAATGCAAAAGGTGCAAAACATGCCGAAAACGGAAGTACACAATAATAGCGTCTCACTATCTGGCGTTCTAGATCGCGCGCTCGTGGGTGTTGTTTTTCGGGGCGAAAACATTTTGAATTGGTTGGTATTTTTTTTTTTTTTGATTTTGGCACTTTTGTTGTTCTGTTTTTTTTTTGTGTGTGTGTTTTTTTTTATATTTGCAGCCATTTCAGCGTAATGAGCTTGGAGACGACCGACAAATACAAGATGGCGCTGCAGCGATTTCCGCTGTTGTGCCACATTAAGATTTGGCAATTGAGATAAGCCTTATTAAAGTGCGTAGCTGTAGCTGAGCGGGTGTGTATGTGTGTGGGTAGCATAGTTGTAGCAGTGGGCGTTAAGTGTGGGGAAAAATTAAGGCAATTGCTGTTTGTCGTTGGTTTCTTTTGTTTTGCTTTTTTTGGCTGCAAAAGCAGCTCATAAATATTATTGAGGTTAAGCGAATTTTTTTGTCAAATCTGTAGCATGCTATAAATTTGCTCAAGATTTATTAAAAAATATTAAGAATAGACAGAAAAAAATAAAATATTAAAAATGATATATTTTGAGCTGGTGACATATTTTTTCTAATTTTCTGGAATGAAAGAATTTGTCGAGATAAGCTTGTGAATAATTTGTAAATGCTTCAGATATTCAGATATAAGCCAATAATTTTGCTTAAACATCCCAGTAAACATTATGACTCTTAAAAGACTCTTTTAAGACTCATATACATGAGTTTTTATCGTCATAATACGCTCAAAAAGAGTCTTTTAAAATATGATTCTAATAATGATTGCATTTTGTCTCATTTTGGACTCAAAATTAAGACTCTTTTAAGACTTAATTTAATACTCTTTTAAGGCTCATAACAAAGACTCTTTTAGAACTCATATTAATCTTTTTGGACTCAAAATTAAGACTCTTTAGACTCATATTTAATACTCCCTTAAGACTCATAAAAAATACTCTTTAAATACTTTCAATGAATACACTCTTAGAACTCATATATATAAGTTTTTTTGGACTCAAAATTAAAACTCTTGTAAGACTCATATTTAATACTCTTTTAATAACAAAGACTCTTTTAAAACTGATATAAACTAGTCTTTTTGGACTAAAAATTAAGAATCTTTAAAGACTCATATTTAATACTCTTTTAAGTATCATACATATAATTGAATCTTTAGAGACTCACAACGAAGACTCTTTCAGAACTCATAAAAGTAACAACGATCCGTTTAGGGTAAAATATATTTTTTTAGATTTAAATTTATTTCAAGTATTTAATAAGTGAAAAATAAAAAGAAATGACAACAATATTTTATTTTAAATATTTCCAAAAAAAAGACTCTTTTAAAACTGATATAAACTAGTCTTTTTGGACTAAAAATTAAGAATCTTTAAAGACTCATATTTAATACTCTTTTAAGTATCATACATATAATTGAATCTTTAGAGACTCACAACGAAGACTCTTTCAGAACTCATAAAAGTAACAACGATCCGTTTAGGGTAAAATATATTTTTTTAGATTTAAATTTATTTCAAGTATTTAATAAGTGAAAAATAAAAAGAAATGACAACAATATTTTATTTTAAATATTTCCAAAAAAAATAATTGTAAACAAATTAACAGTTAAAAATTTCCCTCTGCCATATTCGATTCGACTTCATTCGATTCTGCAAGCTTTCATTCGATTCTGCAAGATGAATTATGGCGGGTTGGAAAAAAGTATTCATATTCTCACAAATTACCATTACATTATAAATTGCAGACAAACATATGTACCAACTTTTTTCTATATCAAGAAGATAAAAATATAACTTTAAAGTTTATAAAATCCTCTCAGAACCTTATTGTCGAGTACTCATAAGATACACGTATATAAGACTCTTTTATGAGGTCTTTTTAAAATTACGCATATACTCGTATCATCCAATCTATATATGTTATATAAAAATAAGTTGCATTGTGTATGAAATTGATGTTCTCGGTAATGCGTGAACCGATTTTGTTTCTGGAAACAAAACCCATGAAAGGTGACGTCAATACGAAGGTTTTTTTGTATAAATGGTCTTTGTATGTGTATTGGTTCATGAATTATAGGCATTTTAGTGCCTATTAGTGAACTTATCAACAATACAGGTGTGAAAAAATACAGGTGCGTACATATGGTGTATATGGGGAAATATTTGCAAGGGTAATTGGTAATTGGAAATAAATGGAATATTGGAATAATTTGGCAAGTTCCACTTTAGTTTGCTTTTGCGCGAAAAATATAGGCATAGTAAAATTTTTACATACCCCTTTTTTCCATATCCCCCTTTTACCGCCCACAAATCAATAAAAATGCTATATTTAAGACCGTTTTGGTCGTATTAAACTAAAATTTGGTAAATAAGTTCGTACGCTTACTGTCAGCAACTATACTAAAACTGGGCGTGGTTTAACTATATATATACGTCCACTTTTTAGAAATCATTATTATTCCTGAGTTGTACATGTTTTGATAGTGAAACTTGATATGTAGATGCTATGGGTCCAAGAGGCAGTTACTATATATTTGAGCGAACATTAGACAAGGGGGAATTTGGCCACACAGACCAAATTTATGATATCGAATTGCTTTGGAACTTTGGAAATTAATGTCGTATAACAATGAAGGTCTTTCTACTGAAAAACTGGCACGGGCATTCGAAAACGGGGCGTGGCTCCACCCATATAAGCCAAATTAGTAAGTAAGCTATAGAAGTAAAAGTCACAGCACATTGAAACTCAGAATGTAGATACCATTTGGTGATGTCCTTCTACTAGAAAAGTTGACATACATTGGACAAGGGGGTGTGTCTCAACCCATACAAGACAAATGTATGACACAGAAAATCTATGGAAGTAAAAGACAAAGAACATAGAAGAAAGAATGAAGTTACTACTTGGTTATATCTTGGGAAATGAAAAATGCAAAAAATTTTCAATAGAGAACGCTGCTAAAATAAATAAATAAATAAATAACTAGTCATTTCATCCCTTGAAAGGACTTTGACCTAGCTTCTTATGATCAATTGTGTTGTGCGTGTTGTTAAGTTTGTACACAATTGACCGAGAAATAAACCTACAGGCTTAACGCCGACTCCGAACGGCGATGAACGAAATGTTCTTATTCTCAAGAAGCTTTACATGGCATTTTGATTACTCTCTGAGGTTTGCCATTGTCTGCAGAGAGGTGGTGGCCGTACAGAAAAATTATTTAATTCAAATAATTTTCTGTCGCTGCTGGGGTTCGAACCTGGGTCTCCAGGTTCGTTGACATAGCGGCCACGCACTTTAACCAACTACGCCACGGACGCCTCAGATATAGTAATGTGACCAAAAATAAAAAAAACACGATAAAATTTAAATTAATACAACCCAACATTTCAAACCATTTTCATCCTTACATCTTCATGTTTGATCGTCTAAATTGACTGTTAACTATTGGCAAGTGTAGTAAGGGCATAATTTTTCTTTGCTTGCTTTTCGACAGTTATTTTTTCTATTTTCGAATATTTTTTAATCAATTAATTTTTTTATTTCATATACTACGTTACTTTATGGGGGTGGAGGGGAGTGTTTTTGAAATGCACTACAAAGAGTACAGGAGGGGGGTAAAAACAAAATTGAAAATCGGTCACGTAATTTATGAACGACCCCTATGTTTCGAGTACGAGATGGTTTAGAAATAATAACGCTGAAGGCGTGCAGGTGCAGCAAAGCGCACCGGGAAAAAGCTAGTATCTATATATTAATACGCAAACAAAAAAGTTTGTGTTCCCTTTTTTTCTGTGTTACCTTCAACATATTCACATAATACTTATATCGATGGATAGGTATTTTTGAGTAGATTTGCACAATATAATTTTTATTTGAATATGTTGTCATTAAGATAGGTAAAACTGAGCAAATGTAAAACGCTTTTTTACCAATGGGACAATGAGAAACTACAAAGCTCTGTTGAACATCGCTGCTGTAGCTTACAAAAGCAAAAGTAGAGTGCGGGAGTGACGCAAACACTTAAAAAGAGATGAGTAGCATTATTGTTGTTGTTGTTGTGGTGTTTTTTGCTTTCTCTTAATTTCTCTCAGTGTAAAAAAAAAAACCAGTTAAACTGTTGATTGCTTCATATAACACTTGACACCAAGCCATTTATTTACTTTTAATGAATATTATATGTTGAATAAATTTTTGTTATTGACGCTTATATCCTCCTTTTTTTGTCCTTTACCACTATTTTCCTCATAGCGTCAAGGTAAGGACTCCTTAAGGAGTCTTTTAATTACGTACTCATAAAAAATGCATAAAAATACTCTTTTTAGGGCCTTATTTCTGATCAATCATTTTACAATCATATCAAAGACTCCTAAAAAGACTCCAATTTAATGTTTACTCACAAAACAAGCATAAGAAATATTCTTTTTAGAGTCATTTTTTTTTTGAGGCATTCAGAAAATATTTCCAGGGATTTATTAAATATAAATATTTAATGGGCCAAATATATCGCCTGCTTTAATTGCTTTAAATGAAGCTTTTAAACAATTTAATCTCATAAATTTCATAAAGTTCGCATATCTTAGCATTTAATTCACTCGCACACTCACCTGCTCATTCACTCACTCGCTCACTCACTCACTCACGCACATACTCACCCACTCCCTGACTCACACTCTAACACTATAGCAGGTTTTCTCCTCAAAGTATGCAACATTATTATGCCAATTATATGTGGGACAGCTCAGTGCATTCATTCATTCATTGATTGTCATGTGTGAATCCTTCGTCTTGCAGGATATCGGATATCTATCTATTAATGTTTATGTGCTATTTATAAGATAGAAATTCCGATAGAAATTTGACAAGTTATTCTTATATCTACGCTGCATCATCGAATTCTATACGTCAACGCGTATGAATGTGTATCTGTTGGTCGATTCCATTCCGATCGTTCGTCCTGCCTTTGGGTAAGTAAATATATTTAAAGGGATATGCTGCTTTCTGTCAAAATTGGAATTTTCTGCAATTTGATGAATTTCCATATTGATGCATTGAAGGAATGCATGCACACATGCATGCATGCATACATACATGGCAGTGTGCTTGTTTAATATAATTTGTAGCCTTTTTGACTTGAAGGCATGCAAATTGCTGTGGACATTAAGTGCTGTTAAAAGCGGTTGCGTGTTTGTATGTGAGCGAAAGTGTGTATGCGTGAGTGTCTGTAAGTGTCTTGGAATGCGTGTATGCATTGGTTATATTTGCAAATTATTATTGAAATTTTGCAAATTTATTACTCTGAGATATGCAAATGCAAGATTTATGTTCATTTATGCACTGCGAGAAAAAAGTGAATAATTTTATTAGAAGAAAACTATTGAAATCTTTCAATATTAAGAGATATTTTCGAGATAAACGTTCAGCTAGGAGCAGCAATAAGAAGAATAATACATCTCTGCAAAACTATTCAATAAAGTGCCATAATCAAAATGATACTTGAGGTCATGTTGAAACATGTTTTTCGCTATTAAGCTTTATTGTGTAAGTTTTTACTCTTTAAAAAATGAAATGATGACTATCTTGCATGTTTTCAATGAGTTCTTGTGAAGCTAAAAGGAAACACTTATCATTCCAACTCTTTATTGGATTATCTGAATGGGCGAATTTAAAAATGGATGCATATATTTATCATGGCAAGTCTGAAAAAAAATAATAGCAAAGATGTTGTTCGGAACGTTATTTGATTAAAATTATTTAGTTTGGTGGAATGGGGACGGGGGAGGGGGTGTTTTGATTAAGCATATAAACGGTATAAAAATGAATAAGTTTAAAAAAATTTAAACGCAGCTGCAAATTGATACACTTAAAAGAGTGCATCTACACCCGTAGTTGTTTGGACGTGACAACGTATCCATATCCCTGTTCTCTTTCGTTTCCATCTCTTAACATTTATTCTTAAGCTCTTATTCTTTTTCTAAATCTTTGTCCTAGTGTGTGTCGAAATTCTTGCACAAATCTTCGTCTTTATCCTTGTTCAAGTCCTTGTTCTTTTTCTTGACCTAATTCTCACCAAAATCCTTGTCTCATTCCTTGTTTCAATCCTTGTCCCAATCTTTGACCTTATAATTCTTATAATCCTTGTTCAAACTCTTGTTCAAATCCTTGTCCTAATCTTTATTGAAATTCTTATCCTAGCTCTAGTTGGAAGCCTTTGTCATAATCTTTGTCCTATGCCACGTCTCCATTCTTAATTCCATTCTTTTCCAAATCCTTGTCTTAATCCCTATTTCAAAGCTTTTATAAATATTCTCTCTTAAATTTGTCCTAATCCATGATGAAATCGTTCATTCGTGTGGATGTCCAAGTCCTTGCCCTAATCCGGGTCTAATCCTTGTCCTTATCCATATCCTTATCATTGTTCAAATCCCTGTACTTATCTTTGTCCTAATCCTTATTTTTCCTCATTGATTGTTTTTGTTTTTGATTTTGCTCTAGCTTTTGCTCTTGCTTTTGCTTTTGCTTTTGATTTTGTTTTTGCTTTTTGTTTTTGCATTTACTTTTGCTTTTGTGTGGCACATTAACGTTTCACTAGTGCCATGTCACATCTATGCATCGATAGTGCATGTTTCTTGAGGGGAACTATTTTTTTATCTGGTGGCCGAAAACCTTAAATTTGCTGTCGTCCCAAATTACCGTGGCGTATGTAGTCACGGAGTTATAATTCCATGCAACATTTTTTTCAGTGTTATTTCATTTTTACTGCACCTAGCGCTAGACTCCGTGATGCCATTTCGTCCAAAAATTTGTTTTCTATGTCAAGTCAATTCACCAAGTTTTGCTGTTGTAAAATGAAATTTACCATTGCATCTTTTATATACCACTAATAATTTCATGCAACAATATTGCAGTTTTGTTGCATAATCTGTTGCCTCCACGATCTGATGACGTCATAGTTTATTTGTTATTTTTGTTTTAAGGCCATTTGCAAAGCCTTTATTTTAATATCAAATCATTTGACGTAACGCATATATCTACTGAATAATAATTCTATGCAATTCCCTTGCATGATTGTTGCATTTTCGGTATTTCATCAGCTCTCGGTGATTTTTTTTTAATTTTGTCATGAGGTCAATATATTAAACTTTACTTTTATCTTAGCACCTATACTCAGCGAGTTACAATTCCATAAAACGCCGTTGCATTTTGAACAAATGGAAACTTGCCAAGCAATGTTGGAAGTTCAATCAGTGCATTTGCATATGCGTCCGTCTACTCGCTGGTGTAATTTATGCAAGCAAATTATGGTAGAGTTCAATGATTGCGTTTTTCGTCCAGAGCAAGCAGGGGTACAAAATTATAAAACATTTGGTATGTTCTTAATGTTGATTTTTTATCGTATTTACACAAAAATGCTTAAAATGTCTTCATTTATAAAAAAACAAATCTTAAATCCTGTGTATAAAACAGTTATTTTAAGAAATTAACAATAAAAAATTAAAGTCATTTTTAATTTTTAAGATTTATTTGCAAGAGCCATCCCTAAAAGTAATGAGCTTCTGACTCGTTTCTTATATTTCTTTTCTCTGTTCGTTATAACTAACGAGCTTTCAAAAAACGCAAATTACGCAAGAAAGTTGAAATATTTTCTACTTTTCTTGCGTAAATTGCATTTTTCCAACGTTACGCACGTAGGCATAGTTGGCATTAAACTCTCTCTCATAAGATTTCACACATTTCTATTGCATTGCGTTCAGCGAGTAGACGGACGCATATGCAAATGCAGTGAATGAATTTTCAACTTAAGACGTAGGTACGAGAACGTTCGGCGAATATGATTTTTAGAGATTTATATCGAAAAGACAAATACAAAAAGAGCAACGTTTATGCCAAGATTTTTGTATTCGAAAAGAAAAATAAAGAAAAAATACTTAAGAATTAAATATACTTAATTCTTCAATAAAATAATCTCAAAAATCTCTCTCTCTCTCTCATTTTCTTTCTTAAAAATGCTGTTGCGTTATCCATGGTAAAATAATACAAGGTAGCATTGACAGATGCTTGGGAAAACATCTCCTGTCAAAAAATATACTCAAAAAGAGAGCGCTCACAATCGGCCATTGAAAACACAAACAATGTTGAATACGTTGAAGTGAAAAAAAAAACAACAACCTCAGCAGCTGCAGATGCATTTTCACAAACAGCGATTTTTGACAGGAGATGTTTTCTTGTAGAAGAGAAAATAAGCAGATGTCAATGCTACCTTGTATTATTATACCATGGCGTTATCTACCAAATGCCGAAAACTTTTAAAATTTCCCAAAAAAAAAAAAACCAAATAAATCCCTTTACGTAGCTGTCAAGTATGCATCTTCGATGCACAAGTTTGCAGGGTCAACAATTCTTTTATGTGCCACTCTCTTTTTATTTTATTTTATTTTATCATCACTTGAACACTTTAGAGGTCAACAGCTTCCTTAACACATTACTGACTCCTTGCTTTCTCTGTGCTAAATCAGCATTTTGAGCTTAGAACATTTTGAGCACGTTACTAAAGAAAATGTACGCCGGAAGTGCTGCCATATGCGAGTGAACGACAGACATACAGACAGACAGACAGACAGGCAGCAGGTTGGAGAACGCACATGCAGTACGTAAGTTAAAACATTGCAATGCAGTTGAAAATTATGCAAATATCAGCATCACAGCAAAGATTAAAGTTAAAATGGAAGAAAGAAAGTGCAGAAATTGCACGTACGCAAGAAGATGTCACGGTACATTTATTACTGCATGTGTTGTTGGTGTTTGACACAAAGTAAGAGCGACGTTATACCTGATGAGTTTTGCGCAGATCTGTTGAGTGCGTCTTCTGCAAGAACAGAGAATATTTTAATGCTCCAAAAATAGTGTCAAAGGAAATATAGTGCAAGCAATAATGAGATTTTAGGGAATTTTGATGGGTTATTTTCTTTTTGGAGATATTTAGTTGTTCTTCGCTAGAGACGTCAGAGTATAGGAAGGCTTTAAAATTGTTTCAGTGCTGGAAACACAATAATGCTTTTTTGATTTTGACCATTAGGCAGGCTCTAACGGCATTTCTATTTCTATTTTTATACCCCCACGTTTAAAAAACGTAAATGGGGGTATATTAATTTTGTCACTCTGTTTGTAACGCCTATAAGGAGGCGTGGTAGGCATAGAAAAGTGTATATACTCTTGATCAGCATCACCACCCGAGTTGATCCACCACAGACGAGTTGTCCGTCTGTCTGTCCGTCTGTCCGCCTGTCTGTGATCACGATTACAGCCGTATTTTTAAAGCTATCATCACGAAATTCAATATATAAGCTTTTATCTAAAAAATGAAGGTCAAGTTCGTAAATGAGCCAAATCGGATGAAAACCACGCCTACCTCCCATACAAAGTGACTTTATCAAAACGGTAAAATCTCTTAGAATTCAACAAAAATGAATTCATGGACTTGCAATTTTGCATATGAGTTTTGACGTTCAAAATACACTCTAAGTATGAAATCCAACCAAATCGGATGAAAACCACGCTTACCTCCCATACAAAGTGACTTTATCAAAAAGGTAAAATTTCTCTAAAATCCACAAAAATTAATGTATGACTTGAAATTTTGCATATACACTTTGATATACAACGTGTACTATGTGTATGGAATATAACCAAATTGAGTGAAAACCACGCCCACCTCCCATACAAAGCAACTTTATCAAAAAACAAAAGCGAATATTTTCTGTTAAAAATATAACGAAAACGTTTTTACAGATAAACATTTTATTGATTGCTTAAGACTTTGAATATACTTTAGTTCGGCCGTGGGAGTATTTTAACTTCGGCCCAGTCGAAGATCATTTCTTACTAGTTTTTAAATTATTTTATGTAGGCGGTTTTTCGAAGACGAAAATATGTTTACTTAAATATATCTATACTTTTATATAAAACTAGCTTTTCCCGGCGCGCGTTGCTGCACCCTGCAATTATATGGGAACATAATAGGTGTATTCAAAACTTTTCTTAAACTCATAGTTTGACACCACTGTTATTTTCCACTGCCCGTTACAGTTTCCCAGTAGCAGGAGATCACCAAATAGTAACTCCATTTTGAGTTTGTATGTAAGTATTGCTACTTTTACTTTCAAAGCTATTCGATAATACAAATTTTAACTGTATGGGCGGAGCCACACCCTCTTATATAATGCTCATCCCAGTTTTCTAGTAGATGGACATTACCCAGTTCTAGTACAGTTGCCGACAGTTAGCATACAGACTAAATTACCAAAATGTAGCCCAATCGACGAAAACCGTAGGAAATATAGCATTTTTATTGATTTGTGGGCGGTAAAAGAGGCTGTGACAGAAATTTAAGCAATCTCGTACTTGAAAAAAATGTACTGCCAAAATTTCAGCTCTATCGGCTAAGTATTTTTGAAGTTTCCAGCCATCACACAGACAGCGTTTTGCTTTTTGTATATATATTTTGGATAAACATTATTGGCTATAACTTTTGATTGGCAAGAGATACTTAGATAATTTTTTCTAATAAATTAATTTTTCAGCTTGTATATTTTTTCAAAATTATAAAAGCACAATATTGGAAATAGAAAATTTTGTTCGAAAAAATCTAGTCTTGCTTTTTGAATCACAAAAATGGTTTTTAGTTTTTGCGTAAAATTGAAATAACTTTTGCTTATAAATGTTATAACTTTTAAATAGAATTGAAAATTTGCGAATTTGAATTTAAATTATTTGTGCAACAAAAACAAATTTTGAGCCTTTTTGTGAGGAAAACTCCAAAATTTCAGACCTTTTTTGAAAAAAATATTTAAAATATATATACTCAACTAACGGTATTTTTGCAATAATGTTTTCATAGTACTTTGATGAAGTTTTAAGACAAAAAAAAAATTAACAAAATGTATTCAAAAGCAGCGGAGATATTTGACTTGAACGTCGCAAAATTAAATTTCTGATTGTTTTTTTCTCATTTTTGAGCAACGATGTTGCATTAAATTTATCGTTGTAGTAAAATTTTTCATAGTTTTCATGATATGTTCATGTTTTTGATGTGAAAATAACGGACATTTTTTTAATTTTACTAAATTTAAGAAATATTTAATATTTTGTAAATATTTGCTCATGTAACCTAAGAAAACAACTAAATTTGCGATTTTGTAAAAAATTTGTACTATAGCACCATCTGGTGTCCAAGGTGGGTCAAAGAAGATAGTGCTAAAAAACAGGTTTTCGTACCTGAAAACAACTATATATCAATTTTTATTCTAATCGCATGAGCGGTTTGGGAGTTTTAGGTGGTTTTGTAAAAAATTTGTACTATAGCGTCCTCTGGTGTTCAAGATAGGTCGAAAACGATAGCAGTAGAACACTCAACGTACATAAAACCCACTGTATACCACTTTTCATTCTAATCGCATTAGCAGTTTATGAGTTTTAGGCAGTTTTGTAAAAAATTTGTACTACAGCGCCCTCTGGTGTTCAAGGTGGATCAAAATTGATATCTCACAAATACGCACCGTACCAAAACACTTCTACACACAAATTTTCATGCTAATCGGATGAGTAGTTTAGGAGTCTATTGCGGCCTTACAAACATAAGCTCCTTTTTTATATATATATACATTAAAGTGAACATTTTTTGTTGCCGCTAAACCGCAAAACTACTGGTCCGAGTATTATGAAATAGGTTTTAAAATATCTCATTTGTGTTACAAAAGGATATAGGGATATTTTCTTTACGAAATTTTAATAATAAGTATCTTTAATTAAAGTGTAAAATTTAAAAAAAAAATCATCCACTAAGAGAACATTTCTAAGAGAACATTTTGGTTTACTGGAAAAAAGCAATTCGACAAATCTCGAATTCTCAATGACAACATTACTCATCTTAAAGATCAAAGATCATTTAAAGATAAAATACTCCGTTTAGGTTCCTTCAACCGGCTTTAGACATTTTCTTGATTTTTTACATATCACTGACTTTTCCATAAAATTAATAACCTACTGACGATTGTGCATATTACGGACCTGAAGATCTCTTAAAATATCTAAACCCATCTGCAGTAGGAAAATAGAGATTTTCTGAGTAAGATTTTCTGATAATATCTGATATAATTTGGAGTCAAAGTTTAAGATTTCTTGGTAATGTTAACGATTTTTCAATTAGGCATTATTTAAAAATAGATTTTTGACCACACAACGTTACGTTTTACCTCATAGATTTCCGAAAAAAATTTCATAATGAAACGGCATTCAATAGAATTGTTACTCGCTGAGTATAGCTGCTAAGAGAAATTTATTATACAACCGTAAAGGTTCATTTTTGAAATTAATTTCATAAATACTTAAAAAAATTAATGATGTCATCGGGACGTGGATGTAACTGCTCAACCAACGTAACTGTAACATGGAATTATTACTCGTTGAGATAAAAAATATTACACGCCAGTAAAGGTTGGTTCTTACTTCTTACGACAAAAATACACCAAAAATGTATGACTTCATGAGAACGCCGTCTGAGCCGCTCCAAGATCGAAAATGCGCAACGGCGTTGCATAGAATTATTACTCGGTAAGTGCATATGCGCTACGATAAATGCTATGAAACGGAAAAAAGCATTTATTCTTACGACAAAAATAAATAAATAAATTATCACTACGTCACTAGGTCGCTTTGATAGCAACTCATGCAACAAAAATGCTGAATTGTTGCATGGAATTACTACTCACTCAGTATTGGTGCTACGGTAAATTTTATTTTACAAAAGCAATGGCTGTTTCTTTAATCTCATAATGCTATGTCTGTACAAAGAGTTAAGTTTGTGTTTCCAGTACAAATTTGGGTGTTGCCATTGAGCTCAAAATAAGCTCTTGAGTTCCCAGTACAATTATGCAGAATGAAACTCAACCTTAACTCAATTTGCTTACCGAGTTTCTTAAAACTCAATTTGAGAAATACCTTTAAGTATGATATTGTTCACCACGGTAAACTAAAAAAAAAAAAAAAAAATAGAAAAAAAAAATTAACAATACGTAATATATATAAAAAAAAGAGTTAAAGAAAATATTAAAAGCTAGAATAACAATAAAAATAATTGTAGGGCGGGACCCTCTATAAGTGCGAGTATTAGGACAAAGATTTAGGCAAGTTCTGAACAAGCATTCGAAAAAGAATGAGGACCAGGATTTGAGCAAAGCTTAGGAGGAGGAATAAGATAAGAAAAACAAGGATTTGGACAAAGATTGAAACATTGATTTGAACAGGGAATCAGACAAGGATTGGGAAAAGATAAGGGCAACTATATGGACAAGGATTAGGACAAAGACTGAGAGACACTAAGGACTAGATTGGGAAATAGATTAGGCAAAGGATTGCGAGAAGTAGTATAACAAGAATTTTAACATACTTAGGTTAAGGCTTTGGGCAAAAATTGGGACAAAGACGGACAATAATTGGAACAAGTATTTAGACAGGTATTCAAGCAAGGGTAAGGTCGGGACTTTGGACATAGATTAATATACTTTACTACTCACTGAACCATAAGTCCATGTTTGAGGAAAAATCGAGAGCTTTCGAACGCTTTATTTTTGGATTTAGAAAGGAAAATGAACAATATTAAGATCAGGACATAGATTAAAACAAGAGTTTGAGAATTTGGGCAAGAGAAGGACTAGTATTAGGACAAACTTAAGAATAAGGAGAAGGATAAAGATATGCTCGTCAAAATGATAAGGCAAAAGCAAAAGAAGAAATGAAAGCAAAAGCAAAAGCAAAAGCAAAAGCAAATGCAAATGCAAAAGCAAAAGCAAAAGCAAAAGCAAAAGCAAAAGTTAAAGCAAAAGCAAAACCAAAAGCAAAAGAAAATGCAAAAGCAAACAAAATATAAATAAAAAGTAAGGATAAGAATAAGGAAAATAACAAAGTTACGACATAGACTCGGACACGCCATTCGTTGTCGACTGGGATATTGATCATGATAAGGATTGTCAAAAGGATTTGGATATTGGGTCAAGGGTCAAGGTAAGGAATATTGGGTCAAGGATTAGGACATAGTATTCACATATACTCAGAAAAAAACCCATATCTTTTCTCCATAAAAAATCTCTATTTTTGATAATAGCAATTTTCTCTTTTTGAAATAAAATTTCCTACAATTTGAATAAATTTTCAAATATTCGAAATAATATTTCTTCACTTGTAGGAAATGAAAATATTTCAAGCCTCTAATAATGACAAGTATTTTTCTCGCACTAGAAAATTCTCATTTATAGATAAAAAATTCTCATTTATACATAAAAATTTCTAGAAAATGAAAAGTTTTCTCTATTATAGATAAACAATTCACTACACAAAATATTTTCTTCAATAAAAACAAATAATTTCTCAAAAATAAAAATCTTTTTCTCTAAGAACGGTATATTTTTGTTATATTTCTCTTTTTCATGGAAGCTTTTTACCATTTTTAGGGAATTTTTGGTATCACAATTAGAGAAAAACATTTTCTGGAGCAAGCTCTATACCATTTTTCTCTAAATATGATGCCTTTTTTATCATATTCCGAGAGACTTTTTTCTGAGTGTACGAAAAGGATTAGGACAAAGATTTCTATAAGAATTGAAGAAATGTTTATTAAAAGGATTAGTAGATATATTTTAATAAAACGATTGTGATACAGATTAAGGGGACATATAGGTTACAAATTGAAAAAAAATTTTATTTCGGGAATTTTTTTCATAGAAGGAAAAAAAGATATCGTTTTCAAATTTTGCACAAAATTCCCGAAAACAAATTTTTTTAAAAAAATTTGTAACCTATATGTCCCCTTAAGGCAAAAATTAAGACAAAGTTTTGTACAAGGATGATAACAGGAATTATAAAAAATATTTGGGCAAAGATTGGGACAGGCATTTGCATAAGGATAACGAAAAAGATAAGGAAAAAAAATACTCGAATAAGGATAGGTAACAAATTTTGAAAAAGAAACGATAAGGATTTATACAAGGAATATATTTGGATCTCACTTTTGCTAGATGGGTCTCGATTGAGACATAAGGAGATATCTCCTACTTTTAATATCATCGGTTTCAGTTCGGTATTCAGCTCTATGGAAGTATTACACACATAACAATAATACTCGCAAGACCCCAAGAATATTGCTTTACTTTTAATTTTTTATTTTAATTATTATTTATTTATAATAAATTTATTTTTTATTTATTATAAGAGAAGTCGACATTTTTATATTCTCACTGACTCCCATAGATTTTGTCGCGTAAATCTACACAGTCGGAGTTGTTTAGATATACAGCCAACTTCTTTTCACCTTTAATGACTTATCGATTTTCTAGTTTCTTTGATAAATTCAAATTGTCATATATTCCGATATCGTTTGTGGCAATATTTTTGCATAGAAATTCACTTCCTTATCTCTTCCTGTTGATTTATTCCTCTTCCTGTTGTAAGGTTTGCTTAAAAGATAACTCGTTACAAAACCATCCGCTTATACTCGTACTTTGCTTATTATACGCAAATCAACTCAACTAACCTTAGTGGCCTCACTCTTCCTGTAGATCCTACAGGCAGCTGCAGTCATGCTGTATGCTGGCATCAGGACCTCTGGCTGCTGTCGAGTGAGTGAGTGGCTCGTGTCACTTTCTTGCAAATTTTCAACAAAAATCACTTCCTTTGCTGTCATGCTACTTTCTTAACGGTCTTTTTTCCCCATTGCTTTTAAGATTTTTCTATTTTTATTTTTGCTTTTTCTTCCACTCATACCTAAGTGCGAAAACATGTTTAAGTATTCGAAATACCGAAGCTAAGTGGTATTTTACTGCTTTAAGGTTGATAATATTTCCGCACAGTTTTTTTTCTGCATCTTTGCAAAATGCAACATTTTACGTTTAATTTTTTTTTTCTATTATTCCCGGTTAACTTAACTTAATAAATGTTGTATTAAGAAAATCAGTCAGCGAGTTGCAGTCGGTCAGGCGTGACAATGTGACACACACTACAACCTGTCTAAGTATGTATTAAGTTTCTCAAAGCTATCAGTCTGGCAGCACTGCACTCATTCACTCACTGACATCATGGTGGGTTTCAATGACACCATTTCCGCTACCGCATAAATATAAATTGAAAATGTTGAGCTGCAGTTGAGCGGGATTTTTTTCAATTTTTCAATTCTCAAACACGCGTGGCATGCCACTCAGGCACATATACAGAATGTGGCTGATTTTTACTCGCTATTCAAAAAGAAGCGCAAGAATATAAAATCACACGTTATTGCGTTCAAGAGATAATCGCCGAAAAAGAGTAAAAAAATCAAAAAAGGTGGCAAACTGTGTTCGTGGGATGCCTTTTGAAATTGAAAAAAAAAGATATTATCTATTGAAGTGGGCAGAAAATTTTGAGTCTAAAGAGCTGAATGAACATGGGAAAAATGCAGCTGGCAACCTTGCAGCAAACGCAAAAACTTCAATTGAAATAAAAATTCTTTAGAGGCAAAAATTGCTTCAACTAGAGTTGACAACGTTTGCAAGAGTTCGCTTGTTGAATGCACAATGATAATCCAGTGAAATTGGGGAGTTTTACTGACCAGTGTTGGTAAGTGTGAAAATACCATTGTGTGGTTTTTCATTAAATTGCTGTCCAACACAGATTATATAGTGGTTGTCTATAGGATACAAATACCTGTGGGCAATAAATATCGGGAATTTTTTTATAAATCAAAAAATCTTTATTTATTCTTCTAAATTCATTTCATCCCCCTTAAAGTAGTCCCCCCGGATGAAATACACTTGTATTTCCAATTTGCAAAAAAAAAAAAAAATAAATAAATACGTATTTTCCAATTTTCAAATTTTAAAACATGCTGCAAAGTCCTCTTCCGGTATAACCTTCAATACCTTCTTCGTTTCGGTTTCTATCTCTTCTATCGATTCAAAAACGGTGACCACGGAGCGGTCTTTTAAGTTTAGCGAATAGCCAGAAGTCACATGGTGCTAAGTCAGGCAAATACGGTGGTTGTGCAATGGTATGGGTCGAGTTTTTGACGAAATGATCACGAATTACGAGTGCAGTGTGATTATCGTGATGCAAAAACCAAGAATATTCTCTTCACAAATCTGATATATTTTGAAGCACAGCATTACGCAAATGATGCATAACACCCAAGTAGTATTCTTTATTGACACTTTGGCCGGTTGGAAGGAACTCATAATGCAACACACCACGATAATTGAAGAAAAATGTCAAGATGACCTTGATTTTTGACTTGCTTTGATGTGGTTTTTCCGGTCTCGGCTCATCTTTGGCACGGTATTCACCCGATTGATCGGCTGTTTCCGTGTCGTAAGCATAGATCCAAGTCTCATCTCCAGTTATGATGCGTTTAATTTTGTCTTGATAGTCGGAAAGCATTGTTTTACACACATCAACGCGGCGTGTTTCTTCATGAATTGAGCACCAATCGAGATTTCACATTTCTGAGGCCAAAATGGTCACTCAAAATGGTTCTTCCGATATTCCAACACGGTCATTACGGTCTCGGACTGTCAATCGACGATTTTGGAGCACCAATTCTTTGATTTTGTTAACGTGTAGCTCATCAGTTGATGTAGATGGTCGTCCTGGTCATGGCTCGTCTTCAACGCTTTCTCGACCCTCTTTCAACATTTTGTACCACTCATAAACTCTTTTTTTAGATAGAGCTTGCTCACCGAAGACCTTCTGAGGGGGTTTGACGAAAAGTCGTGAGTTTTTGAACTTGTAGGCTCTTTGCCGCTGTACAGTGGGTTAGCCAGCTAATTTTTTTTGGCCATAAAAAAAATTGGAATTTAATAAAATATCTACTGCCATTATATGAACGATACCTTGAAGTAGTTGGTATATAGTTGTGATACCAACAGTACACATGATACAAATGCTTGATGCGAAAAGTACACCAAAATGAAAGACAAATTGAAGATACAAAGCCCTTGATGTACACTTTAAGGTTCGTTTATGCAAACATCCATTCAAATCATTCTATGATTGAATACCCAATCGTATTTTTGAATAGATTTCAAAGTAGAGCCCTGCATGAGTATGCTTTTTGCCTACTCAAATACAATCGCTTGATGTCGGATAAAAAGCTTACAGTGACCTTTTTTTCTAAAGCTCTCGTATGTAAACATACTCTCACTCTATTTTATGTGAGAGTAACAATACACTGCTGAACTTATAACAGCAAGACCAGCTTCTTGCAATAAAAAGTAACGCAAACACTAGGTATACTGAATATTAATACACATACACTGAATATTTTGCGCATTATTTTGTTAGGAGCAAGAATCTTTTGTTTTGCGAGTGACTTTCAATGAGATGCAAACAATATATATATAGACATGCTTTTTTTCATTGTTTTCAATTATGATTAGTGAAGTATTAAAGAAATAAAATTTTTTACCTCATCAATATCCATTTTTAATAAAATGAATATTTTAATAAAATGAATCTTTTAATAAAATGAATATTTTAATATATATTTTTATCTATTAACTCGTTCAAACATGTAATTTTCACAATGGAAAAAAGCACGCACAAAATGCACTGTAGTCCTCAGTCAGTTATTCAAAAACACTCTGAACCTGTGAGCAGTGTTGCCAGTCTAGCCTTTTTGAGGCTAGATCTAGCCTTTTTTACTGTATTCTAGCCTCGAAAAATACCATCTAGCCTCTAGCCCTTTTTTTAGCCTTTTTTTGTTTCGTTGTAGCCTTTTCTAGCCTTTTTTGATATATTGCTTAAGATGTATGGACCAGAGATCTGCATGAATCCATTTGTTGTTTCAAGTTCCTTTAGTTTTTCAACTCCCTGCAAGTCGAGGCAGGGAAACAACAAGCTTGCGCGAATCATGGGCAGCAAGAATTAAGTCGCCAAATGTAAAAAACTGGAAATGTAAAAACTTGAAATGTAGGGAAAAAGTAACTAGTTTGCCTACAAATTGTTTATTTTCAAGTCTGTTTTCGAAGTACGAGGAAATAAATTCGTGTCGTCAGTGCAAACATCGTTTCTCGAGTTAAGAATACAGTTTAAATTTAAAGCATTGTATTGAAGTATGTTTGTGTTCTTTTTGTTGTTTTTTTATAAGTAGTAGCTTATAGTACTATGTAGTAAAGTATAAGTAGAAGCTTTAAGTAGGGCCGGAGAGGGTTAATATGTATGACCAACCCCCATTACTTTTGCAAAAGGAACATTATTCGCTTGGGAACCTATCTATATGAAGGGTAGAAACAAAATAGAATCAAATCTGTCTTATGATTCCTTTTTCAGAGGCAAGTCGTGGCTTGTAGGTTAGAAACATATCAAGTTTCTTGATTTCAAAACTTGATTTTTTCAAGTTACTTGATTTTCAGTTGACTTCTTGTAGATCTCTGGTATGGACCTAGTGCAACCCTGTGCTCTAAAAATAATATATTTGGCAGCACTTCATAAAAGAAATGTTATTTCAGCTAGAAATGGAAAAAATAAATATTCTTTGCAATTCTAGTTTCCATTTACTACACTGAAAAAAAAAAGTTAGCTTAAAATTAAACACAATGTGTTCACAAAATGTGTTGTTAATTTGACTTTTTTTTCATATGTTTTTCAAAATTTTTAAATACATTTGCTCTTACTTTGACGAATTTTGTTGCAAGCTATTTTTTAAACACAAATATCGTCAAATTAATAACAACTGTCGTCAATTTTAAAACATTTTTTTTTCAGTGTAGATATTTCAATAAAGTTTCTAAATTCATACAAGAAATGAGTTAGAAAATAGGTGATTCTAATGATGAAACTGAAAGTACTTCCAGCTCCAGCAATGAGGCTTCGGCTGCTTAATGGAATTTGAAGAGCCGAGTGCAAGCAAGAAAAATCCGAAAAACTCGAAAAAATACGGTTTTTATACTTATTATGTATTTAAGCTTGAAAGACCAAATTCAATTTTAATCAGTTTCAAATATGTTTTGTTCTTGGTATTGTTTTATATCATATTCATATAGTATGTAAATATATAAATACGTACGTATATTCACAGAGTAAAAAGTAATGTAAACAAATCTAGCCTTTTTTTAGCCCTTTTTTTAAGCCCATCTAGCCTTTTCTAGCCCTTTTTTAAAGCCCATCTAGCCTTTATCCCCAAAACTTTCTGGCAACACTGCCTGTGAGTCTGCGTAGAGCAGTTATTTTTTTGAGCACCTCACGTCGCCTGTCCTACCTCCTTTGTCTAAAAAAACCGGTTTGGTTAAACGCTAAGCCTCACTGAACTACAGAACAGAAACAAAAAATAACGCAAAGCTTTCATAGCCCAGATCAATGCTTGCAGTGTATGTGAGAGTATGGTATCCCAGCCGGACACCTAACTGTTAGATATGCCATATATATGGCATATACCTAACGCCAAAGGCGTTAGGTTCATATAAAACTCTCCATACAAATTACGTTAGGTTTGTTCTAGCGTTGGGAAAAACCTAACGCCTTTTTGTCTATCCGTGTGATCTGGCATCTCTGTCTGCCCCATATGTTTTAAGCATTGCAAAAAGCTACAGCTGCTCTGCTCACACTAACAACAAATTCCGTAAAGAATTTAATAACAAACTCAGCTGTTTACTTAAGTACACAGTTAGCGTCCCGCAAAATCTTTCCACCATAGTGTAGTGGTTAGAGCGCTGGCCTTAAATGCAAACAAACGCGAGTTCAAACCCTTCACCAAATAAAACCAAATTTTTTTTTTTTATAATTTTGTTTAGAAGTGTTGTTTTGTTATTTTTATTAATGGGTAGTATTTACAAAAGGTAAATTTAGGCAAAACATTTAAAGAAAATAAAAAAAATATCTCAAATATTGGCTTTTTTTAACTCTAGCATGGAAAACTTGCGTTTATTTAGAAAGGAATTTTGCCATTTTTAATAACCATATTTTTTTTTAGTGTATTTTACATTTTACATTTTTACATATAGATATATTTTAATTTATTAAATTAAATTCATTGAAAACCTTCCTGTGTCGGACGGTATTTGAACCGCGGTCTCTGCCACATAAGCTGCGCATTCTACCCAACGCGCCACGGACATCATATTTCAAAAGTATCATTTAGGATATTATTTTATTGCTTGACTTACACTTGCATCGTTTAAAGTTTTTTCGCTACTTTTTTCACATCCTCAGCTTGTTTGCTGCGTAAAGGAGCAAGCTATGTAAGCACATACAACTTTCCTTGTTTAACATGACATCAAAATTTAAGAGTGTATTAGTAAACACCAAATTTTGTTTCAATGTGTTTGTAACTACGTTAGAGCTGTCTAGCTGGGATGCGAGTCACCGAATAGAAACAAAAATAACGCAAACCTCTCAAAGTTCAGATCAGTGCTTACAGTGTTTGTGAGAGAACGGATAAGGGTTAAGCAGTGAAGCTCGTGCGCAGATTTGCTCTTCACTACACGACCTGTTGTTTAACTTTTATTCAGTTACAGTGTACTCTTTAGCAGTGAAGCAGAGTGTATTCGCTTTGCGATTATACTCATGCAGGGCTCTATTTCAAAGTGACCAAATTCAAAATTTGATATCAAAATGAAATTCAACGACCTTAAAAAACCATTTTTAACAAAATTTCGTTTGTTTATGAATTCGAAAAAGATACTTTTGGTCCACTGTTAGCATTTTAATATAATTTATTTTCGTTGCACATATGGTTCTATTCTAATTTACCGCAATTTTCGTTGGCGAAAAAAGTCCAAAATAGCTTTTCGCCATTGCAATTACGTTGAAAATAATTTCCTGTTCACAAAAAAGACAAAAACCACGACTGCACGCAAACTGCTCAAATCTGTTTCCAATTTCTTGCTAATATTTTTTTTTTGTCTCTCATAGATTTTCCTCTAAATTTTTCTTGCATTCATTGATATTCTACCCGCAGTCATGGCCAACATGCGGTTATGATATGATTTTTCATCAAATCACCAGCAACAACAACTACAGCCAATGAATTTTTGTGGTTTTTCAATTGGTTTTTCTTTTGATATCTTTCGGCTGATGAAATTGTTAAAACCACAAAAATGACAAATGTTCCCACATGACAACCAATACTGAAGAACAAGAGCAAAAAAATTATTACAAAAAAAAAAAAAAAAAAACAACAAAAAACAGGACAAAACTCCTAGCAACAATAATGAAAAATCTTGAAAATCGCTCACAGCACAGCCAACAGTTACGGGGCAAGGATCAGCCAAAAAAACAACAACAACAACAAAAACAACAATAACAAGGAATAATAACGACCACAAAAAACAAGCAATCCACTGATGCGCAGAATAAAATTCGTAAAGGAGCTGAAGAAATCTCGAGAAAGAATTGAAATTGAATCCCTGCGGGTGCGGATAACGACAGTGGGCAAAAATATGAAAAAACAAAAAGAAAAATATAACAAAAACAACAAAAACAATAACAATAGCAGCTAAAAGCACTTGACAACAACGTACCGAACAACGGTACTTCAGTGAAGTGGGGTCAGTTACGTTAAAATGGTTTGGCGTCATCGATGGCGCCTGCAGTTATGCAACTGATGCCCGTCTGGAGTGGAATAATATTATGAGTGACCATATTACAAAAATATTACAACAAAAACAACTCAGACTTTTCGGGAGAAATATTAAATTATTTGATTTAAACAAAGAGTAAGCGAAATAAAGCTGAGAAGAGACAATAAGGATTGAGAAGAAAAACGAAGAAAACTTGATATTCTGACGATATCAATTCCAACACAAATGACAAAAAAAAGGAAGCAACGCTATGATTAAAAAAGTTGAAGTCAAATAAAAGTGAAAATAACGTCAGAGGTAGAGGTAGAGGCAGAGGTAGAGGTATAGGTATAGGTATAGGTAGAGATAGAGGTAGAGGTAGAGGTAGAGGTAGAGGTAGAGGTAGAGGTAGAGGTAGAGGTAGAGGTAGAGGTAGAGGTAGAGGTAGAGGTAGAGGTAGAGGTAGAGGTAGAGGTAGAGGTAGAGGTAGAGGTAGAGGTAGAGGTAGAGGTAGAGGTAGAGGTAGAGGTCGAGGTCGAGGTAGAGGTAGAGGTCGAGGTAGAGGTAGAGGTAGAGGTAGAGGTAGAGGTAGAGGTAGAGGTAGTAGAGGTAGAGGTAGAGGTAGAGGTAGAGGTAGAGGTAGAGGTAGAGGTAGAGGTAGAGGTAGAGGTAGAGGTAGAGGTAGAGGTAGAGGTAGAGGTCGAGGTCGAGGTAGAGGTAGAGGTCGAGGTAGAGGTAGAGGTAGAGGTAGAGGTAGAGGTAGAGGTAGAGGTAGTAGAGGTAGAGGTAGAGGTAGAGGTAGAGGTAGAGGTAGAGGTAGAGGTAGAGGTAGAGGTAGAGGTAGAGGTAGAGGTAGAGGTAGAGGTAGAGGTAGAGGTAGAGGTAGAGGTAGAGGTAAAGGTAGAGGTAGAGGTAGAGATAGAGGTAGAGGTAGAGGTAGAGGTAGAGGTAGAGGTAGAGGTAGAGGTAGAGGTAGAGGTAGAGGTAGAGGTAGAGGTAGAGGTAGAGGTAGAGGTAGAGGTAGAGGTAGAGGTAGAGGTAGAGGTAGAGGTAGAGGTAGAGGTAGAGGTAGAGGTAGAGGAAGGTTAAGATTAAGATTAAGATTAAGATTAAGATTAAGATTAAGATTAAGATTAAGATTAAGATAAAGATAAAGATTAAGATTAAGATTAAGATTAAGATTAAGATTAAGATTAAGATTAAGATTATGATTAACATTAAGATTAAGATTAAGATTAAGATTAAGATTAAGATTAAGATTAAGATTAAGATTAAGATTAAGCTTAAGATTAAGATTAAGATTAAGATTTAGATTAAGACTAAGATTAAGATTAAGATTAAGACAAAGGTTTAGATTAAGAAAGATTAAGATTAAGATTAAGATTAAGATTAGGATTAAGAGTAAGAATAAAATTAAGATTAAGATTAAGATTAAGATTTAGATTAAGATTAAGATTAAGGTTAAGGTTAAAATTAAGATTAAGATTAAGTTTAAGATTAAGATCAAGATTAAGATTAAGATGAAGATTAAGATGAAGATTAAGATTAAAATTAAGATTTAAATGAAGATTAAGATTAAGATTAAGATTAAGATTAAGATTAAGATTAAGATTAAGATTAAGATTAAGATTAAGATTAAGATTAAGATTAAGATTAAGATTAAGATTAAGATTAAGATTAAGATTAAGATTAAGATTAAGATTAAGATTAAGATTAAGATTAAGATTAAGATTAAGATTAAGATTAAGATTAAGATTAAGATTAAGATTAAGATTAAGATTAAGGTTAAGATTAAGATTAAGATTAAGATTAAGATTAAGATTTAGATTAATATTAAGATTAAGATTAAAACTAAGTTTTAGATTAAGAAAGATTAAGAAAGATTAAGATTAAGATTAAGATTAACAACAAGATTTAGATTAAGATTAGGATTAAGAGTAAGAATAAAATATAGATTAATATTAAGATTAAGATTTAGATTAAGATTAAGATTAAGGTTAAGGTTAAGGTTAAGGTTAAGGTTAAGATTAAGATTAAGATTAAGTTTAAGATTAAGATTAAGATTAAGATTAAGATTAAGATTAAGATTAAGATTAAGATTAAGATCAAGATTAAGATTAAGATGAAGATTAAGATGAAGATTAAGATTAAAATAAAGATTTAGATGAAGATTAAGATTAAGATTAAGATAAAGATTAAGATTAAGATTAAGATTAAGATTAAGATTTATTTTAAGTTTAAGTAACGATTAAGATCAAGGTTTATGTGAAGTTTAAGATTGAGATTAAGATTAAAATTAAAATGAAGAATAATGGAGTGATCATTAATGGAATGAAAAATCGAATTGATTATCTTTAAGTATCTAAGCCTTTCCTAGTTAAACATAACCTTTCCTGAGTGGATTTCTATACATATCCTCATGGTCTTGTGTTAAATTTTTAATCAAGTTGAACAACATCAAAATCACATTTCGAACTATCTTGTTTGGTTTATTGAAAAATGGTCTTCACTTGGAGAGAAAGTATCTGATGAGATATTAAATAAATGTCTGCACATTTTTTTTCTTGCTATACTACTGCGTTTTCTCCAACCATCAATGAAGTGATGGTGGAACTTTATTGCCAACGCTTCATCACCAACACCGAACTCAATACCAAGGCTTCTTTCATTATATGTAGCAAAAACTATTTGTCAAACGTTCGGCAGTCCATCTGCTAACATATATACTATTTTTCTCTCCTTTTTATAATATTATTTTATACTGTTATTTTTTTATCTCTCCATTGCTTCATTTATCTTTCGAGTGACGCAACTAAATAAATCTATTTGAAGAAAATTCAATTGCAAACATTGACTTTTATACAACAACTTTGAACATACACACATACACACATTCAAAGACTAACATTAAAACATACAAACTTGATTGCATTGGTTGTTGTAATGAATACAACATTTACACATAACTTCATACATGTGTTTATGTATGTGGAAAGCAATTTATTTTCTTATATCATACAAAATAAGAGAAAAGCATCTAAAAAAATGTCATGCGAGAAAAAGTCATTGCACAGGATCTTTAGGATTTTATCATTTATGCTATTCATGCCATGATTGCAGCCAGTACATGCAACTGATGGCAGCAATGCTCTTTACACTCAATTTTGACTCAATTTTATATTGGCTGCAAAAATGTTGCTTTGATTTTTGAGTAAATTTAAAGTAAGTGGGTAAGAATGTATAAAAATGCAAATATGTACTCCTTTTTATTGGCATGCATTATTCTAGGGTCAATATTTTTAGAGTGAATGTAAGAAATGGCAAAAAATGGTTAAAAAGTTACGAAATAAAAAATCCATTTGAAGCAAATAAATTATTCTTGAACTTCTATTTGAAGTGGAGTTGAGTGAAATGATAAAATAATAAAGGCTATTTTTAAAAAATTCTCATGATTGCTCAATTAAAATTTTAGGATACAATTTTTACAGTTCCCTCTTTGAATATCCCCTCTCATTTAATCAAGGTTTGCCATCGGTTAGAAATATTCATCAAGATTAAATAAAGATAACACCACTTAAAACCAACTCCACTGACACTGAAATGCAATCGTAAGCAAAACACAAACGAAACAAAAACAATCTGCCAAAATTTTGTCTTTCCATCCGAGGCTAAATAGCTAAAAATAAAAACAAATTTCTCCCCTTAATGCTATTTACACTGCAATAAATTCGATTTTCACTGATTGAGCTGACGACAATTAATATCCGGCGTATTAAAATGCCCGCCGGCGTTACCAGGAAGGAAATCACTTAAACACATTTTGCGGTATTTTGTGGAGAATAGAAATATGAAAAAAAATTCAATCGATTTGAAGTACATATGCAGTACAATTATTGTAATAGAGTTGCCAACACATTTTTTTTTTAAATAAAATTTTTATTGAATATGCAATGCTTTGAATTAAAAAAGCTCTCCTAATAAATAGTTAAACTAAATTGAGAATTACTTTGCGTTGATTACTTATAAAAGGAATGCAGTCGCAGCGCTACCTTGCGTTATTGATTTAAGGCATTTACTGCGCTGATACACTTGTTTGTATCAAAGAAGCGCAAAAGTGTTTGCTTAGGTAATGTTCTTTGTTAATCGAACGTTTGATTTTAAAAGCGGAAGCAAATTTGAATCCAACTAAAAACTTATTTCTTTTAATGAAGCCAAACTGCGCTAGGGACTTCAGTACACAACTCAATGCGCTACCAAACTGGACGCTACCAAATACTCAAAAAATAAAAAAAAGTAATGCACCGTTACTCACCAATTCACGCGCTTCAACGTCTTTTAGGCATAGAATCATAGCATTTCAAACTGCGCCATGGCGCAACTAAGTTAGCGTATTTCGCTGATACAATGAAGCGCTTTGTGTCTTAGAAATACATTTTTTACTGTGTAACCCATGTCTAATTAACATTTTAAAAAAATATGTGCTTAAATACAACAATCTAATAAGAAATGATATGCAACGAACTTTATCTTAATCGAACCGTGCCGCCGCTAAGCGAACGCGTTGAATTGCGTAGACATTCTATAGAAGTCCGTGACTCAAATCCCAGTTAATACAGCAAATTTTTAAAAATAAAATTAATTTTTCTGTAACATACTATGAAGTATTAAACTGGTCTAGGCTTGCGTTTCTTGAGTGTCACATATTCCTCTTTCAGGCCGAAATTTTTTTAATAATCAAGGGACTCTTTTCAGTAGCTTTTGCATAACCATCTTGAAATAACTATTCTCTATGCTCAGAATTCTTTAAATCTCGAATTCTTTAAGTCTCGAAAAAATATATTCCATCCGACAAAAAACATGAAGGGTGTTTTTATGGCTATTAAAAGCACATTGTTGGAATTAATTTCAAACAAAAAATTTAAAGTCTAAAATAAAAAGTTCTAAAAATAAAGGATGTAGGAAAGTTGAAAGTTTTTGGAACGCATTGTTGGAGTAGTAAAGAGGCTTATAAAAATGTTTGTTACGTTCCTACTGTGTGTGTTTAGTTAGACTAAAAATAACCATTTATATTCATAGTTGTGTTGACCTTATAATTCACAGATGGTTCTTAGATAATATTTAGGCATTATGAGGTCCGTTTTGGCTAGAGTTTATCAGAGTTCATGGCATTATTTCTCGATCAGCGAGTTAAACTAAATTAAAAGTTTAACTCGTACGCACCAGCTGTGTTTTTAATGTTTTTTTAGATTATATAAAGCATATTACACTTAAATTTGTTAGATTAAAATTGTTCTGTCCTGAGAAGAAAGTATAAAATCTTAAGGTTTTCTGAAAAACAAGAAGATTTAGGAAATCAAATTGACCACTCCGTCATCTGCCGGGCCCTTTCGATCTGGCGGCCTGGGTAGTCAAATAGGTAACGTGCTCGACTGCCATCCCAGAGGTCCCGGTTTGAAATCCCGGTAAGGCTATGGTTCTACGCTTTAACCTTTCGCATTTGCAATTTGCTATCCTCGTTTCTAATCAGCTGAAATTGAAAACTCATCAATATTTACGACTTGAAGTCGTAGTTAGTGGTAGAGAAGTTTGTGGACAAAATTTCCTTATAGCTTGAATTTACTGAGTTAAAGGCATAACACTTACATCAGATTAAAATTCACATGTTTCTACGACTTTCCACCATGCCTAGAACATCCTAAACATGTTTCGATTGGTTTCCTTTCTTAGGTCTAGTAGATTCCCATCTTTTCCACTAATCTATTACTCATTTTGAACCAACGTAGACTAGTCTGAATAGGTATTACCCCTTAAATCCTTGGTTCGAAGAAAAAAAAAACAAAATAAAAGCAGCGGTACGTTCTAAAGCTACAAAATTGATTCTTTAGTCAAGCCTTATTGAATTTAATGCTTTTCTTTCCAATGAATGAAAGCAGATAATAGTTCCACTGTATTCGATTGGTTATAAAGTAATCCCATTATATCGAAGGAGTTTGTATAACCCATAAAAGTTCATACGACCCACCTGAGTCTCACCTCTTCATTCTGTATCACGAAAAAGCATACTAACGATAAGTAAGACACAAGAAACAATCAGTTTTTGTTTGAAAGAAAATAGTGCTCGATCGTTTCTTTTCTATCGTTCGTGTCTTGTTTCGTGATACAGCATGATGGGGTGAGTCTAAGATTTAGTTTTAGTCTCAGCTTAAGTCGAAGTCTTAGTTTCAAACTTTGCCTTGTCTTAGTTTGAGTCTAAGTATTAGTCTTTGTATTAGTCTTTGTCTTGGTATTAATCTAAGTCATTTTCATTGTGCCCGTATAGTTAGTTCCAATGTATCTGTTTGGAATATTATCATCAAGTTTTGTTATTCTATTCCATAGAACCCATAAAGTTCGAACGACCCACCTGCGACTAAGTCTAAGCTCTTTAAGTCTTTAAGTCTTTTAAGTCTTTAAGTGTAAGTTACAGTCTTAGTTTTCGTCTTAGTTCTAGTCGTAGTCTTATACTGAGCCTAATCTAAGTCTAAGAATTAGTCTTAATGGTAGTCTTAGTCTTGGACTAAATCTTAGACTAAGTTTTAGTTTAAGTTATGGTTTTAGTCTTTTTCATATTCATAGTGGCGTTATAGGTACAATGTATCCGACTTTGTAGTGATGCAACCTAAAGCGGGCGGAATTCTATTGAAAACATTGTTTAAAGGATCCTATATTGATGCCTTAGGAGCCCACATAAAAAGTTCCAATGATTCCAAAAATCGATGGGAATAAACTTTATAGTTGAGTCATAAAAACATGAATATTTAAAATTAAAGCTCGTAAGTCCGTGATCACAGGTTTGTGAAACCGTGTACTTTTTGCAACTTCACACGTAGTTCGTGTTTAAAATTCACGTGTAGTTCGAGTTCGTGTTTTCAAAAACGAACTTCACGTGTTATTCGAAATAGGTGAATAAGATGGAGTTCTATTCGATTCGCTCATTTCGTTATATCTTGAAAGCTTTTCACTTAAATTTAATTTCAATTCTTGTTGACATTTGGCGTGTAGTTTAAACTCTTTGTTTTTCCTTCATATTCATCTGTAATGTGTGCAAAAGTGACTACTGAATGTCAAAGATAACAACATTTTTGAAATATCGTTAGCTTGTGTAATATATTAAAAGGAATGGAGCTTTTGGAAAGCTTATGCTTTAGTTCATATTTTGAATATAAAATAGTATGACAGCTTTTTGGTTGTCTTTCGAAAAACTTTGTCTTTTCTGTTCAAAAATAAATTCATTCCAATCAACCCGCGTTTTAAACAAAACATGGTAACTCTTTATTTACTGTATCTCTCCCACTCTCTCACAATTTCTCTCTGTATCTTAGGGCTGCTCGTAAACCACCAAAATCATCATAAATGCGGTTAATTATAAATTTTAGAAAATATTGAATTCAAACCCTTACGAAATTCTGCAGTTTCAAGGAATTTTTATGCAATTACGTAAAGTGTTGAACAGTAGCCGCGGGTGGCAATTTGCCACTAAGATTGAGAGTGCTAATTATTTTGTGAAAAGTGCACGTTGTTGGGTGGGTTTTTGTGAAAAATATTCGTATTTCGGCATGGTTTTTAAATTAAGACTTTTTAATGGGGCAAATGAGCGTAATAAGCAATTTCGTTTTGAGTGTCAAATAAATATTTTTGGTGGGAACAAATTTTTAATTGAAATGACACTGGATTTTGAGTGAAGAGCCAACAAAATTCATACTTGGTAACAAATTAAATTGTTTTTACTTTTTAGGTTTAGAATTTAAGTATCAAAGTCTAGATTATGACAACAAAATAGAATTCAAACTGGCCTAGCCATCTTTAGGTCGGCTGAAATGAGACATGTGTGGGCAATGTCACATAACTGAGGTTCTCATATAGCCTGAACACATTCCAAGCGACGGCAATGCATAAAAAATAAACTTGACGGATGTCGTTATGTCGCTGTCGTCGCCAATGTGTTCAGGTTAAAATCCTAAACAAGCGATTCTCAACAAAAATATGTCTCATGCTCAAAGACCTAAATATACTCTGTCCGAGATAAAGATGTTTATTTAGACAATCGAGCTGTTTTGAGAAATTTCATAAAAAATACTAGTACCGCAGCTATTTTTGCATTTGTGATAATTTAAAAATATTTCTTACACTTTGCGTCCGTCGCCTTATTTACATTTCAATTGCCGGCAGGTGTTGCCACAAAATTTGTCCGAATTCTCTCACCAAGCCTTAAACTACGTTATGCTGTCACGGCATAACTTTAGATAACGTAACGCAAATTAGTGCAGTAACATTTATTTAAGTCTCGGTGTTGCCACTGTGTGCCTAAAAAATTTGAAAAAGTTGTATAAATAAAGCAAAACTAAATAAAGCGACGAGAAGAATTACAGAGTTTTTCTGGTAGGTGGTAGAAAAAACAATTTTTGAATTAAAAAAAAAAAAAATTCCAGGAGCATAACAGAGAAATTAAGATAAGCTTCTCAAAGCTACTCTGTAGGGAACCCCAAACTTAAGCTAACGGGCAGTCATAGCGTTTGGCTCCAGGCAACCGGGTCGGTATCACAGTTGCGGCAGTGTTTGTCTTCAAAGCTTCAACCGTAAAAAAGAGAAAAAAAGAGATTTTAGAAAAACGTTTAAATATGTTCAAGGCTTAGAGCTTAAAATAGCGGTTGCGGTAGGGATTACATTGAAACAGCCTAATAAGCAGAGAGTTTTTTTCAATTTATTTTTGGGCATAATTTAAACCAGTTAACGGTAGAGCAGGTATTATCCAAGGCATTGGAGGGGGTAGAGAATATTTGGAATTTTTAAAAAATGTCTAAATAACGTTCACATTTAAACATGTTCCCCGAAAAATAATATTCATGCTTAACGTTATGAAGTTGTCTACAGTAAAGGAGAAATAAATGGGAAAAATATTTTTAAGCGAACATATATTGTAATCACTATCAATTAAAATCCATGCGGATTCAGACAAAAAAATAGAAATTTATTGTTTGTTTAAATTTAAAAAAAAAAAATAAATATTTAATAAAAATATGCTTGTAGTTTAATAAAGAAAAAAAAATTTAAATCAGCTTGAAAATCCCTTCTCTCCTATTAAGTGTTATAAATGAAATAAACAAAAGGAACAACACTTTCTTTTTTGCTAGACATTTTCTTTATCGCCACTGAGTGTGTTGCCATGAAGGTATTTTTCCCCCTTTTTTCTCGTTTAGCAGCAACACTTCATGCCATTTACTTAAAGCTGCATTCATTGAATGCGCTCCGCATGTGACAACATTTTTGCATGCAGCAGCAGCACTCAACAAGCACATTCACACGAAGCACCATGAATGTAGCTTATACAGCTCTTCAAAGCACACGCGACGGTCGCTCAGCCTCACGTGCTGCGCTACATTTTTTAACCCTTCAAGAGTCTTAAATTTAAGCAATTTTTTTTTAATTTATTTTTATTTTTTGTTGCACGTTTTTAGAAATACTGCAAAATTCCTTCACAGTGTGAGAACAGTGAGAAAATAACTTAAAAAGCTTTGAAAAAGTTTAAAAATCTGTATTTACCACAATACGGCATCAGAAACAAAATTTGAAGGCAATTTGATAAGAAGGCAATTTGATAAGTCACTTTTGAATAAAAGGTATTTTTTTTTTTACAAAAAACGTTTTATTTCTCGACACACACTCCTTTTAGATCGACATATTTAGTACGTTTTTCCATTTTTTTTTATTCCTTCCAAATAAAAGGTTTTATCAAGGTGCTCCTACCTTCGAGCTATTTTTTTCAGGTTTGGAAATAAAAAAATGTCGCAGCCTGTAAATCAGGAGAATATGGTGGATGGGAAATGTTTTTTTTTTTAAATATTGTCAATTTCTGGCTAAAGTGATCTAAAATTTTTCAGGAGTAATCCTCAGTTTTGAAATATAAAAGCATATTTAAAATTTTTAGAGGCACCCTTTTCCAATATCCCTCCAAAATCTATATATTATTTTGAGATTCAAGTATGGTTGTTTTGTTGTAATTATTTTTTTTTTTTTTAAATTTGTTCATATTCTTTTTCTAATACAACTTAATCATCCAATAAATCATTTACATCTGAATCTGTTAACGACTCTTCTCTATCTTCGTACATCTTCTTCTTCCACCAACAAATTTTAGCTAGTGTTGCGTCTGGAGATGGCTTTCCCCTTTACCTAAATAAATGGATAAAAAATATCCAACATGTAAGAAGAATAAAATTTAATAGATGTTTACCTTATCTCAAAAGGAAGCGCAAGCTGATAATATCGTTCACCTTCTTCGTCTGATTCGGTTGGTAACTGTTGATTCGGTTGGCAATCAATTTTTAACGACATGTTCTTTCCAATATTCAAAAATGCATCCATCATACGTTATAAAAAAATTTCAAAGTTTTCGGAGCAATATTTTCCCAAAAATCTCGTGATGACTTCCTTAAAATAAAATTTATTAATTGTTTTTAAAACTTTGGATGTATGTAACATAATAATATGTTTAATTTTATGTAAAAATTATATTTAATAGTTATTCATCGTGTGGTATTTTTTAAAGCAGTCTCAAATATGAAGCATACGACTGGAATGGTAAAAAAGCTTTG
Organism: Pherbina coryleti; assembly: GCA_943735915.1. NCBI lineage: Eukaryota > Metazoa > Arthropoda > Insecta > Diptera > Sciomyzidae > Pherbina > Pherbina coryleti. Next base: position 139,038,649 of record OX030951.1, read on the forward strand.
GTGGCTGAGAGCAGACATAAGAGTGGAACGGTAAAAACACTTTGGTGGCTGAGAGCAGACATACGGTCGCAAAGAGTTAATGTTAAAAGAGCTAATATGAAATTTCTACTTTACGCTATCCAAACATATCTTCTGGTCGCATATCATGGAAACTGTTTGTTTTACGTTAAAACTGTTAAGGGATATTTTTGTAGAGAATTATGTGATCTACAGTTTTGTTGTGAGCATATTTTCTGTCCTACAAAGAGGCGTGGAGATAAAAGCGAATGACCGATTTCGGTGATCTTTGAACCTAAATATCTTCTAGCGCATACATGTTATCCTAGGGAACTCTTGACAATATGTTTATTTATTCGTTAATGAAGAGGTTTGCATCAAAAAAATTAGCTCCTATTTTTTTGGATTTCAGAAAAAAAAAATAAGTCTGGCAATAAAATAAACTAGCGACCACTGGTGCGCGTTGCCGCACCCATCAACTATAAAAATAATAATTATTGGCGTTGACGGCTGACGCCGTTCATTGTGTTCAGCGTATATTCTAAGAGTTTTGTCGTTGTTTGCAGGCGCTCTATAAAGAAAAGGCAGAATAAAGTGAAATGTGAGTGAAAAATTGCAATAAAAAAAATTTGTTGCGAGCGTTCAGTGCAAGCGGTTTGCGAAAGCTTTACATTTTTCTGACTTTCATTTTGTTGTTAATAGACGCTCTATTAAGAAGAGACTGAAGAGAGCGAAATGTGAGCAGCGAATAGTTTTGCTCTGAGTTTGATAACGTTGTTCTCAGGTGCTCTGTTAAGAATTAAAAAAATCAACATAACAACAACAATTATATGCAAACTTTAACTCGCTAGAACTTAAAAAATATAAATTTTTAAGAAATAAAAAGTCCAGTTTGCACATCTACCGGTCTAAATCTACCAAGAAATACTAATTTTATTAAAATTGTACTTGTACTTCAAAAGCCATACGCTTTTTATATATAAGATTACATATAAGTTACAGAAGACCCTGTATGAAGTTGAACGTGGTTCTTCTACTTACTGATGTTGATATTAAATACACAAACCTTATCCACACCACTCATTGATCCTATTATTCTTTTAATGCGGCTGATAATGCTATGATAAAAATTTTATCATGGAATAAATCTCATTGAGAAATACTTCAGTTTATATTTTTAAAAAATATGTTCATTGTAATATATATAATATTTTTTTAATAATATATTCGTATATACATATATCATTAAAAATGAATTTCATAAGCAAGTAAAAAATTTTCTCACCACGTTCGGACATAGTAAGAACTTCAAGCGACTCCAGTCGCAAATTTAAAGTTACAGAAACACTGCGGCTGACGCATTCCTAGGAAAATAGGATTTAAACATTCGAGACAAGTCAACGATTTATCTCATTTTATTACAGAAACAGTGCAAGTGAGAATGACGTCATAAAGAATTCTCACGCAGACGAATATACTCGTTCTGACTCTTTTGTTCATAATTATTCATAGAATTACTTTTCAAATTAAAGCTGAACCTCCCCTCCCCTGCCCGTTGTAATGGAATTAACCAACTTTCAATTTTCAAATATTAATACAAAATTTGTCTAGATTACTTAAGACTTTTTAGAATAATTTATTTTTGTATTAAAATTTAAATACTTCTCGAAAGTGGATTATTAGCCATTAAAAATGGAACAGCAATTGTATCAAGGACGACAACGTTGGGAAAAGCTTTTTAAAATTATAAAATTTTATAAAATTCGGACAATATTTTCAAAAACTTTCTATTCGGTAAAAAATACAACTTGATTGTTGATAAGAGTAATTAACCGACTTCAAAAAGGAGGAGGTTCTCAAGTTCGTTGGTTTGTCCGCTTTTTTTTTTTTTTTTGTTTTTTTTTAAAAGTATGTACATCGATAACTCCTACAGCTCTTGCTCGATTTCCGTAATTTTTTGCCAACAGGTAGATACCATGAACGGGGAGGTCCTTTTTAAACAAGTGGGCGATATTCAACAAAGGGGCGTGTCAATAATTGAAAAACACTGTATTTAAGTTAATATTGACACTAGGGTACTGAAATTTACAGTAAAAATACTGTGGTAGGCACAATTATAACAAATTACGGTCAATAAAGTGGGCGTTATTTGACAAAGGGGTGTGGTCATATTAAAAAAACACTGTATCTCAAATAGTATTGACACTAGGGTACTGAAATTTAGTACAGGGGTAGACACAATTTTTAAAAATTACTGTAAAGAAAGTGGGTGTTATTCGACAAATGAGTGTGGCAATATTAGAAACATACTATATATCGAATAATATTGACACTAGGGTGCTGAAATTTAGTACATGGGTAGGTACAGTTACTACAAATTACGGCCAAAAAAGTGGGCGTTATTTAATAAAGGGGAGAGTGTCAATATTATAAAAATACTATATCTTAGTTAATATTGACACTAGCGTACTAATATTATGCAGGTAGGTGGGTAGGTAGAATCATTAAAAAAGTGAGCGGGATTGTACACACGGTGTGGCACTATAAGGAAAGTACTATATTACGGTTAATATTGATACTTGGAAACTGAAATTTGGCACAGGGCTAGGTAGAATCATTATAAGGTACGGTAAATAAAGTGGGCGGGTTTATAGAAAGGGCGTGGCACTAAAAATTGTAAAGAAGCAGAAATGAAAAATACCCAACAAACTTTCAGGAATTAATAAAACAAATTTTTTAAGAACAAAGTTTCATGTTTGAAATTTTCCTCAAGAATACTATTACATAAAATAATCCATATTCTCTAAAAAGGAAGAAATAAAAACTTTTTAACAAAACAAAAACCGACTTCAAAATCACTAAAAAGTAAAAAATAATTTTAAATAACTTTTCCCATTCATTTCTTGGTCATGTTTTAAAAGCTATTTATATGTATTATAATATTGGAAATCTTATCATTTTCATTTTTTCTATTTTATGTTATTATCATCAATATATTAATTGCTTTATGAACATAAAAGCAATAAACAAAAACTTTTATTCCACAAAAAGTTTGATGTATCAATCCCCTCCAGATACGAATGGGAGATTGGAAGCCCTCCACCAAACAATGCCACTAGAATCTACACTGATGGATCAAAACTAGATGGCAAAGTAGGGGGAGGAGTCTACTCTGAATCCCTAAACATTAACCATGCCTTTAGGCTCCCCGACCACTGCAGTGTCTTTCAAGCGGAAGACACTGCCATACATGAAGCAGTCACTTGGCTTCAGATGAACGAAATATTAGCAAAAGATATTTGCATTCTATCTGATAGTCAAGCCGCTTTGAAAGCCCTGGAATCTGTTGAAATTACATCAAAAACAGTCCTAAGTTGCTGCAGATCTCTTAATGAGATGGCAGAGCAGCTCAATATATTCCTATGCTGGATCCCCGGACATAGAGACTACCAAGGTAACTGCAAAGCAGACGAACTCGCTAGAAACGGTACCATCCCCTATCGACAGATAAGGAACAAATTGGAATACCTCTCGCAACATGTAAGCTACTGATAAATGAGATATCCCTTGAAAACACCAACATCAGGTGGTCAACGGGTAGTACATGCAGTATAACGCGTCAAGTTTGGCCAACACTGAACTTAAGACGCTCAAAAGAACTAATATCCCTTAGAAGGGACCAAATAAATATCGTAATAGGCGTTCTAACAGGACACTGCCTGATTGGAAACCATGCCCGAAGACTGAATATTCCCCATACCGACTTCTGCAGAAGCTGCAGAGATGAGGAGGAGGTTGAATCCACAACACACCTTCTCTGGACATGCCCAGCGCTGGCCAGAAAGTGCCATCTCTTCCTAGGTAACTGGTTCTACAGTGACCTAGACGAACTCTCAAAAACTTCGGTCTACCGAATGCAAAGCTTCATAAATAGCTCCAACTGGTTCAGATAGAGTGGAAATAATTAACCCCTGGTATCACAACGGGCCAAACTGGCCTAAGTGTGTCTCATAGGAGACAGCTACGTCAACCTAACCTAACCTAGTGATTTTGAAGTCGGTTTTGTTTTTTTGTTAAAAAGATTTCTCCGTAGTATTGAGGATTAAAAAAAATTTTAAATAATATGTCATACATAATTATTAAATAAATTCTTAGAAACGAATGTATAGCCAGCAGAGATAATTTCTTCTTAAAAATTATTGAACAATTATTTAAAGTTATAAATAAAAATACAAACTGTTTGGAAATTGTATGTGCTTTGCTAAAATGCAAACAAACCCTGAGAAAATATGTCAATTTTATGCGTGTCGCTTTTCATATTGGCAATAGATCTAAAGTTTAGATTCTTAATCAAAGACAGCAACATTGTTGCAATGAAGCCAAGCTCGTTCGTCTGACATTACCACAAATTCTACGCCATAAAAAAATGCATGTATAGACAATTTGACAGATGCCGTTATGTTGCTATCGTGGACAATGTATTCAGGCCATTAGTTGTCTACAGGCAATGTTGCATTAATACTCTGCTAATAATTTGATTAATAATTATATTTAAGGGGAGCAACGCAGCCAGAGGCCGAAAAAAAAGGTCATGTTTGTGAATTTTTTTAAGGAAACCTATGGGATATTTTTGAATGAGGGTTTTTATACCTAAAAATAGACACATTCAAGAGTATTTTTAGTTTTTTTTTTATTAAAAAAAAATTAATATTAAGGTCGATACAGCAGTTTTTGTAGAGCGCTCTGAAAAAAAGGTGAAATGCGGTGACCAAGATTGCTCCTCCTTAATTAATCTGAAACAAAAAAATGAAATATATTATTAAAGTAGATACTTAAAACTCGTACTTGTCATAGCCGTTTTTGAAAATATTGATTTTTTACAAAATGGCGGACTTTCAAACGTAAAAAAACGACTTTCGACCAAAAATTCGTCATAGTTTTGCCTATAAAAAATGAACGAAGATAAAAAAAAAAAATCCTATGACAAGTACGAGATTATTATGTGTACAATAAGCCTGCAAAAAAATCAAAACGATCGCTTCACAAGCGCTTTGAGAAATCTTGGTCACCAACTTTGAAAACATGGTTTCGAGAAAAACGCGTTTGAAAATAAGCGCCAGCACTGCACGCTCTAGAAGGCGGTTCACTCAGTAGGCTATAACTTTGTTATTTTTTCAGATATTAACTTGAAATTTTCACCAAATATTCTTGAAACTTAAGGCTTTAAGAAAATGCAAAAAAAATTTTTAAAAAAAAAAAAAAGTTCTGACTGCGTATCTCCCCTTAAATTAATTTTTAAGAATGACTACAACTTGTCTTTATCCGAGTTTGTGAATCTTAACTCATCATTGAATCTTTCTCACAACACACTCCTGCTTCCTAAAATAATTTCTGTGTGTATTGTTATAATTGTATGAAACATCATTATTGAAACTGCATTGTTTGCATACAAAGTTTCTGCTTCGCGCTCTGATGGCAACTCTGTGCACTACTAAAGTGCACAACTAGCTATGCAGCAAGTAAACAACACTTGCTTTTAATTGCTCATTAAATTTAAATATGTATTGATTAATATACTTACACAATCCACGGAAATTGGAAAACCATACCAACACATATACGAGTGGTGGATGCGTATCCTCCTTTTATACAGTAATTTATTAAGTAAAGCGTAAAATTTTATGATTTTCGCCATTTGACAACATTGACAAAAGCAGCATTTTTTGTTTTTTTTTGTAGCCTCAAGTGTTGCATGTAAAAATGGACATAATACCTACAGCGAGGTAAAAATTACAGCAAGAATGAAAAACAAAAAAGCAGAGAAGCAAAAAGCGTGACAGGAAAAGCGTAAAATTTATCTTTTGTTGTAGCCACGTAAACAAAGCAATTACGTACAACGTAATCAGCGATAAGGACAATGCGTTGTCCTCAAACGATAATATGGCAACGCTCAGCAACTGTTAATGTGATATCAATGTAATTTAAAGCTTGTGGGCTGGCAACTGTGACCGCAGGCAAGGATAAAAAACGCCAACAAAGGAAAAACAGAAAAAAAAGGAAGCAAAAAAGTAGAGCTATGAGCGAAGTTGAAGAACCTTTTTGGCGTGCTTTAATGAGGGTATCTTGTTTTGCGTCAGGGGGCACTTCAAGTGTAATTTTTATATGTTTAAGCATCTTTAAGAATGTGTTTTGAGCAGAGTGAAAAAAGATTTTGTAATTAAGATGATATCTCCAAAGTGACACTTTAAGACAATGACAAGATTTAGAAAAGGGTTTATTTATTGTAGATTATCTACAGGTGTTGTAGATAACTTTTAATTGAATAAAAAGGAACTGACGACTTTGGCTTGTGACACTGGGCCAAAAAAAAAGGATTTTTTATCATCATAAAACGTGTTGTTACATCTTTCAGAGACAGCTGAAGTGTATATTTTAGTGATTTTAACGATAAATTTTCTTAATTATTTTGAACTAAATTGAACCGTTAGAATTTCTTAGGCTCTAAATTTATCTTAAGTTGCATAAAAAGTAGTTAAATGAGTAACTTGAGTTTTTTGAAAATATTTTCCTTCACAAATTTACTCCCAGTTCTAGCAGCAAGCGCCATACTTTTTGTAGTTTAAATAAATCTTGATCCATCTAAAGCCGCATCTCAACTAGCCACAATAAGCCGCTTTTACCGGGCTTCATTCACGGTTAATACAATGCTGCAATTCTCGTTGCACTGCCACAAAAACAACTCCACTGCAACTGCTGCTAATAAGCTACTCTCTTAATACGAGTTTTTAAGTTTCAAGCGCTTTCTTACTCTTGCCTATCTACTCAAACAAACTACATTCTATATAACTCAGTGAAGAAAGTCTACTTTTTTCCCGCCCTTGCTCAGTCATTTATTTAACTTTAAGCTTATTTACCGCCGCCGAGTCGCTGTTTAATTCGACTTATTAACGACTTAACGCGTTGGTGCGCAGTAAGATGCTGGATAGAGGCATCAGCTTGCAAACTAACAGCAGTTGAGTTTTTTAACCACAACAACAACAACAAAGCAACTTTATTTTCTATAACCATTTTCTTTTTCTGATTTTCTAAAACCATTTTCTTTTTCTGATATGATGATGGTGCTTATTTATTAAGTCCTAGCTAAATGAGGTTAATTTAAAATTATGCAAGAAGCTTTTGCAGTGGCTGCAAAAGCTTTATTCTACACGATATTCAATGTTGTAATAAACTTTTTCCAAACTTTAATGTGATGATTATGTTGATTCATAATAGAAATTTTAAGCACAAATGACAGACATATGGCATAACAAATTACATTACATATGATGTGTCATATATCATGCCATATGTCATGTCATATGTCATGTCATATATCATGTCATATGTTATGTCATATGTTCTGTCATATACCACGCCATATGTTATATCATATGTCATGTCATATGTTATGCCGTATGTCTTGTCAAATGTGTGTCATGGCATATGTCATGTCATATCTCAAATCATATGTCATATCACATCTCATGTCTTATGCCATGTCAATTAACATGTTACATGTCATGCGTTAGGCGGAATCTGAAGCCGAGCAGGTAGTGTGCTTGACTGCCAACCCCGGGATCCCGGCTTCAAATCCCGACCGGGCCAAGGTCCTACGCTTTTACCTTTCTGCATTTTTCTTTCCTCATTTCCAATTAAATGAAATTTTAATTTCGTCATTATTTACAACCCAACGGTTGTAGTAGGTGGTAAAGAAGTTTGTAGATGGGATGTACTTTAACTAAAATTGACTGAAGTAAAGTCATAACTCTTGCTTCAGATTCGAATTCAAATATGTCTGCGCCTTTATGTCACGCTAAGAACATCATGCATATGTTTTACTTGATTGCCTCTTCTTTCTCACCAACATATCACCCCTTTATGAATTAAGGCAGATTTGTCTAAACAGGCATAACATCTGAAATCCTTGGTCCAAAGAAAGAAAGAGTCATTTGTCGTGTCATATGTCATGTCATATGGCTTTTTATACCTTCTGATAAAAAAATACCTAGAATTTTTCAATAAAACAAAAACGGTTCAATTATTCATCGAAATTAATTTTATTTCCTCCGAAGTACTAAGTGCTCTTATATGTTTTGCTACACGACTGAACGTGCTCACTGTGAGTGAACTACCGAACGCACTCGCTTCGTTTTGACGCCTATTTGACATTTAGTATTCATGCTTCTTTTTCGCGAAAAAAGTTTTCGGCGCAGTTGTTTAAATTCATGGAGGGGGGCTCGGTCGAAAATCGTGTAATTATAGTTGGTCTAAAAAAATGTGGCATAAAAAGAGGCGATATCTTTCGGACCTTGCGACCACTCGGAGTTACTCGTAATTTTGTGTATCGTTCTGTGAAGTTGTTTGAGGATACTGGTGGAATAATCGACCGTCCAAAATCTGGCGGTCTGCATGTTGTAAGAACACCACGAGCCATCAACGCGAAAACCGCTGCGAAAGCAGAAAATCTTCTAGCGGGAGATGAATATCACGGCGCAATCGATCTCTCGCATTCCTAAATATGACTTGGGGCTCAGAACATACAAAAGACATACCGGGCACCTTCTCACGGTAGCGTTAAAGGAACAACTTAAGCGAAAATCGAAAGCGTTACTTCTCAAGCACGCGGATAAGTCCAATAGATAAATTCTGTTTACTGACGAACAAATTTTCACCGTAGAAGAATCGTTCAATAAATAGAACGGTAGAGTGTATGCTCTGTAATCACGACATGCAGAAGAACTCGTTCCAAAAGCTTAGAGAGGTCACCACCTAGCTTCTGTGATGATTTGTTGGGGAGTCGCCTATGATGGGCTTACCAAGTTACATTTTTGTGAAAAAAGAGTCCAAACCACGGACGAAAGTGTGTGAATTTGATGTTTTGGAATTGGTTGTGAAGCCTCTAAACACCATTTTATTCAAAAACAAGCCGTGGACCTTTCAACAAGATTCTGCTCCGGCCCATGAGGCTTAATTGACTCAAGAGTGGCTCAAAAACAATGTACCGGACTTCATTTTCACGGATCAGTGGCCAGCGGGTAGCCCAGATCTGAGCCCATTGAATTACAAATTGTGATCCGTATTAGAGTGTAAGAGTATGGCTTGCTCTATTCAACAGCCATATATCGAGTCTCTAAAGCGCGCTCTTGTCTGAGCAGTGGAGAAATTTCCTACGCCTGTCGTGCGTGCCTGCGATCGATGCCTGACTGGAAAACAAATAGTGGCCATTTCGAATAAGTTGCTCTACAATTTGTAGCTATTGAATGACTCAATAAATAAAAACAAAAATAGTTTTGAAAAAATCTTTTGTTGTTTTCATTTTATGAGCAAAAGACCGTGTACCAAAATATATGAGAGTACTAAGTAGTATCCATTGCAAGTCATGTCATGACACATATTGTATGCATATATAGTTTTTAAGTTATTAATTTTGTATAGTCAGTAAGGATTAAAAATCCATTGATTGAAATAAATGAAAAATGAAATGAAATATGCCATGTCATATCTCATATTAAATGTCACGTTATATGTCATGTCATATGCTATGTTATATGTCATGTCACATGTCATGTTATGTTATATCATTTGATATCTCATGTCAAATCTCACGTTATATGTCATGTCATATGTCATGATATATGTCATGTCATATGTCATTTCATATCTCATGTCAAATCTCACGTTATATGTAATGTCATATGCTATGTCATATGTCATGTCATATGTCAAGTCATATGTCATGTCATTTGTCAAGTCATATGTCATGTCATATGTCATGTCATTGGCATCCGAAGCTAAATCCATAGAATGCATACAGACTTCAATTCTCTTCATATTAGTCCTTCAGATTATTTCCAAGCAAAATCCTATTTTTATTGGCTTCAACTTCAAGCACTTTTTTTTCAATATATTACAGCAAAAACTTTTCATAAAATATTAACTGCCATTCAAATTCAACTAAATTTTCATCATTTACTTTTCTAAGCATTTAATAAACACTTACGTCGCTTTCAAAAGAATAATCTATAAATCGCTGCTGCTTGAACAACATTCTGTAACTACTTATTTATCGCTCACTCTTCCGGAATGCTGCTGTACATCCAGCTTCAAACATAAATTATAGCAAAATTCCGCCATTTTTGCTGCCTTTGCATGAGTCATCGGCACACAAAGCAAATCGATAAATTTCAACAACGACAACAATGCGACAAGCAACTTAAACGTTGTTGTGTCTATCCTGCTAGTAGCTACCCGCTTGCAACTTCAAGCCGTTGCCATAGTCGTGCTGCCAGCAGACAGATATCCTTCGAATTTGCTGAAAAAAACCGTTTAAAAATAGCTTTAGAAACAAATGATTGAAGATGAAAAAAATGAAAAAAAAAACAAACAAAATATGAAACAAAAGCTGCAGCATGTAAATCTAAGTCGCCAAACAATGCGACAAATGTCAAAAGCTCAACTTCCGTCAGCCGCCAGCAGCCACCCGCTAGCAACAACCACCATCCAGCTACTTCAGTGAAAAATGTGGAAAATTAAGATTTATGAAAAAAGCGCAACGAAGCAACGAAACGCCAGCTTCTGACGCCCAAATGATTACAAATGACTTTAAGGCATGCCTGTAGCTGTGTCGCTGCCGCGCTTGCTATGTGCAGTGTCTACAAGTTGGGGGTGAGAGATTAAATTTCCACTCATTGTAAAACTGCTGCCATTAAGCATGTAGGCAACACTTGCGTGTTTATTTTATTTCTTCGCACATCTTAAGAGTAGCAGAAAAAGAAAAATCACTACTTTAAGAAAATCAGACAGACATACAAATTAATATTGATGACCTGTCAATGTCATTTGTAAGCTTTTAAGCAAGGTTGGGGGTCGAAATTCCGAACACTACAGAGTGTTGCTTCTGTGCAACAAACCAAACACAAAAGCACGCACCGATTTCTTGACAAATTTCAATAATAGCTTTAAACGCAATGAAGCAAAGCAAAATTTGCACATCATGGCTTTGTAAGTGATGCTACATGGCTTTGTTGTTGTTGTTATTGTTGTCTCTTTACAAAATATCGAACCATGAATTTAGATAACTAATTCAAAGTATCCCTAATATTATTGCCTAATCTAATAAAGTCAATGAATAAAATTGAATTTTCCTATTAAAGTCAAGAATTTGTATGCAACAGTATTGAGGGGGTGGAGTTGAAGAATGGAGCAGCATAAATTTCTATACAAAATAAACTCATGTATTGAAAACTTCAAAGGATGCGCTGCGCTGTTGGCAAAGGGACATCATGTGGCTGTGGGTAGGAATCTATCAACGCTATAATAAACATGCTTTGACACACATTCACAGCACATATACACACGAGCACAAACATTGACAAATTGATGTTTTCTTTATGTCGTCGACCGAGTGACAGGCGGTCATCACTTTGTCAACCTTTTTCCTTTGCTTTGGTATTTTTCGATTTTCACAAATGGCACAAGAGACAAAATTAAATAATAAATGGCCAACATTAAAAGATGTTGCTATCAAGCCTTAAAGATGAACAAGCAATGCTTCAAAAGCTTCCATTACTCTTAGCTTGTCAGCTTGATGTTCTAGCTCAGCGATTCAGAACACATTCACTTGGCTTTGTGATGTCTTTGTGTGCAATTAGTTAATTTTGTTTTTCTTCTAAAAATTACATACATTTATCTCATTAGACTTAATTTTTTAAGAAAGGACTAATGAAAAAATCAATAATAGTCTCTTAGTTTTGATCAATTACAGCCTGAACACATTGGCGACGACAGCAACATGACGACATTTGTCAAATTTCGTTTACATGCTTTTCAAAGGCACTGAACACATTGACGAGAAGAGCGACATTACGAACACATTGGCGACGACAGCAACATGACGACATCTGTCTTATTTTGTTTACATACTTTTCTTATGCACTGAACACATTGACGACAACAGCGACATTATGACATCTATTAAATATTTTTGATATGTATTGCTTATGGAGAGAATTTGGTCTTATGTCGCAATGTCTTGTCGTCGATATAATTTGACAGCTTGTCGTTGCTGTCGTCGTCAATATATTCAGTGCATTATAGAGAATAAATTTGTGGTTATGTCGCAACGACATGGCTTCATTTCAAAAATGTTGCTATTGTCGGTTAAGATCTTTTTTTCTATTTTAAAGGCGACTAATATGAAATTGACTCATTTCTTCAAGGCTTATCTAGTTTTGGGTAGCAAAACTTTTCTCTTGTCTCTGCCGCATTCAATGTAGCCACATTCAAGTAGCCGATGCCATGACTACATTTCTCCCTCAACAAATGCAAATAGTTGTCGTTTGCAATGTGTTCAGGCTATTTTTTTGAGACATTCATAATTTTGTTCATAACTTTCATCAATGAGTGAAGATTCATTTTAATATCGCTTTAAAAATAAATCGATTTTGGACTGAATAAATCATATATTTCAGTTCAGTTGGCTTAGTGTAATAAGAAGCTTAATTTAAATTAAATTTTTTCTTAATTTAAGTTAAAATTAAGTTTTAAATTATTTAAAAAATAAAATAATCGCCTTTAAAATTAGAAAAAGTTAAAAAGGGGCATTTTTTTTTAATAAACTTCAGGATATTTGTAGTAATTGTTGAATTAATTGGATGAAATAAGACAGAAATATATGATTTATTTATTTATTTTTTTTTATTTACTTATTTATTTATTGTTTATGATGAACTAAACACATTAAATATTTCCTATAGTTTTGTTTATTTGCATTGAATCTTGTGTCGTCAAATATTCGACAAGACCTAAAAATTTGAAAAGGATAAATTTTAAAAATCAATTTTTTCAAATTCGTGGTTATGTTGCGACGACATGACCTCATTGCAATAATGCGCCGACAGCAGCAAATGTGTCAAATTTCTGTTCCCTGCTCTTCTTATGCAGACGAAATTTGTGGTTATGTCGCAACGACATGACTTCATTGCAATAATGTGAAGATAAGAACATAACGACATAAGTCAAATTCTTTATCATATGATTGTTTTTAAGGAGAAGAAATTTGTTGTTATTTCGCAACGACGTGACTTTAGTGCAATAATGTGAAGAGAGGAACATAACGACATAATTCAAATTTTTTATTATATGCTTTTTTTAAAGAGAAGAAATTCGTGGTTATGTCGTAACGACATGACTTTATTGCAAACATATTGATGTCGTCGGTTTGGATCTATTTTTAATTTGAAGTTCGACAAACATGATATGGACTCATTTTCTAAGGGTTTACTTGCATATTGGTAGCATTTCCCCGACGCTGTCGCATGCAATGTAATCGATTAGCCGATGCTATGACTAAATGTCGTTTGCAAAGTCTTCCCGCTATTATTTTGAACAGTTCATAATTTCGTTCCTAACTTTCAGCTGCACGTTCAGCAGGCACACACTCAACAGTTGCACAACAGTTGTGATTGCTGAACGTAGCCATTAGCTCCAAGTCTATCTCTTTGGAAAGCTTTTCAGTAAGCGTTTTAGTAAGCACCACACATTACTGTCTATGACAAGCCCATGTTAAAATAATGCCTTATTTCTATGTGTTGTAATCTATCAGGGAACTAACTCCCATTACCAAGTAATTATTATGTAACTAATTCTGTAAGAATACTTCCCCTACTGGCTTGTTTTAGATCTCGAAAGCCACAAATCAAAAAGACCTCGAGAGCCACAAATCAAAAATTTCTAGTCTTGAAACTTTGGGAGTCATGTTGTAATTGAAAATTATATTTATTCTTGAAATATACGTATTAAATCCCACCCATGAATGCCAACGTTAGGGGAATTCATATTTCGTAATTCTGCAGCCGTATTATAAAGTTAGTAACCAGGTTCCTTTTTTCTTTGTTTCAACAAGAGTTGAAACTTTGATTAAATATTTTTTGTTTTAATTCATTAACGTTCCATTTAAACTCACTCACTTCCACTCCAACTTCCGCTCTGATTTAATTGTTTTATTATGTTTTTTTGTTTTTATGAACTTCCACTTCCTGTCTCTTTTCTTGTTTAAACATCATTTGAAAAATTCTATAAATAATACCCAGCCTTATTCAAAACTCTCGGTTTGTTTGTATTCATCATTATAACTTTATCATTTCAACTCTTGTCGCACTTTCTCTTTTCACTTTCCTTCTCTAACCAACAATGCGACAGACTCACACCTTTACGTCTGGTTTGTGACACTTGTTTGACATTTATGTGCTCAATTTATCATTTTGACAGCTCTTCTGATATGCAGTGTTGCCAATTTGCAACAATATTTTTATCCGTTAGTCTTGTCTGGCTGGCTGTAATGTAATAAATTCATTGCACAACATAACATATTTGAGGATTATATGCTTTAAAGCCTGGAAAATTGCAAAATAATGAGAAACATATCTGGGGAATGGGAGACTTTGTTCGTTTGAGGGGCATTGTTAAAATGAAATTAGAGGTGTATGTTAATATTAACGTCACATCGAAAATATATAAAAAGCTTTTTAATAATTTCATTTGTTCATTTGATTGTCAAACATTTCTATGAAAGTTGTGGTATTAGGGGCCCATATTTGTTTATGTAGTATATGCCGTTTTGAGCTTAATTTTAGACCGTTTTTATTTTAGATAGTGTAAAAGCATGTCAATTTGTGCAGCAATTGGAAATCATACGTGATGCGCAGAGTTCAGTTAATGACGGAAACAACTCGAGAAATGTAACTCACTTCGGTGCAATTACTTTTAAACAAGTCAAAACATTCGATCAGTAACTTTTTCTGGATGTACGGGCGTTCTGCTTATTTATGTACGTTCCCGTTAAGCCAGAAATGTACCGTCGCTGAAGATGATTTGACGGTAAAAATGGGGTTCAACTTCCAGATTTTCAGCCCATTCACCGAACGAAAGATGCAAACGATAGTCTGATGGCTTCATTTCCTGCACCATTTGGATATTATACGGTAATCTCTTCTTAAAATCTTCTAAGTGGTGGATGGGCGTGATGCCATCAAACATTTTTGTACTGTCACATTGAGTTAAGTTGCAAGAATCTCTCCTTTTTTTTTAAATAAACCAATAGAGGCGATATTATGGAGAAAATTTTGAGACTTTCTTCAAAGAAAATTCTTCTAGAAAAAAATGAGGGTGGATTCTGGAAAATTATAGTCCCCTGCAGGAACATGCTGGGCTAACATTTTTAAAATATACGTTGGAACCATTTTGAATTAACCCTGCAGTAGTCGCGCGGATTACATATGTAATCCAGTCATGCAAAATTATGAATTTCACAACTGTCTGCAATCGATATTCATTGATTTTACGTACTATAAGAATTATGTTTATGTTGTTTTTTTAAATAAATATAATATAAAATAATGTAATAATAAAAATTAAAACAAATAACTAAGCATTTTCAAATTGTCATCTCTTATCTTAAACTTTAAAAAAACGGATTACATATCTAATCCGCGCGACCACTCTCGTCACATTTAGGTACGCGACTACTGCAGGGTTAATGGGTGTCTCGAAGGAAGTTGAGTTTAAGAAAAGACCATCTATATTTTCTGGTGTAGGGATATTTTAAAAAAGGAATGTAACACTTAATTTCAAAGTGTAGTGTTGGTGTGGAAAAAGTGGAAAATTATTGATTTAATTTTTATTTCAATTATATGCACCTTTTAAAAAGAATTCTAAAAAGAATAATTAAGAAGAATATTTTTTCCACGTCAGCACTTGTACCTTTTAAATATAAATTCTTGAAAATCTCATGTTTTCGACTTCATGACCCGATTGTGGAATTATATGTGATGCACGAAAACGAACTTCATATTCGTGATCACAGCACTCAAATTAGCCTATAACCATTGAACTTAATTTTCAAGGCCAAATATTTCGCTGCACTACGTCATTGAAGAAAGAATTCATGAACAGAGAAGAGAAAAACAAGTGAGTATTCATTTGTAAGGAATTGATGAATAATAAAAAAAATTACGTATTCAATTGATTGAGCACCAAAACTGAGATAACATAAAATATTTAAACATAGCATGATTTTCATGGGAGATATAAGACATTTTGGAAAATATTTTCAAAAATGTGCAAAGTTTGAACTGACTGAAAACTGAAGAAAATATTCGAATTGACAGTCAATAAGAAAAACAAAAAAATATTTAGCAGAGATAAAACCAGGGATTCCCGATAATTTTTTAACATGATAACAAGATGGATGAAAAATTACTGACCATAACAAATATTTTTATTTACCTTCTGAGCAGCCACTCACTGCTTTCTCACAACCAGGCGCCTCCTCTTCCTTTGGCCATAATACACATAAATTCCTAGGATTTCGTTGCCATGCCATTAATATGGAAATGACAACGAAGTCCGTTCGTGCTTAAATGCTGTGCGATCCTCTTTTGTGGCTCTGCTTGTTTTTATGTTGATGTCCTTGCTGCCGTTAAATCTGCAAGCCACCACATACCTACAACAACATCAACAACAAACACAATGTTTTGCTGTCGGTGTCATGACCTAAATACAACAACTACGTACAACTTATTATTCTTTTTTGTCCTTTTGCATTTAAATTTTATTTATTTATTTTTCACTCTCAGTGCTTGAGGGTCCTTTCAGAAAGTTGTGTGAAGCAGGCGCAGCAACAACTACAACACCAACATCAACATCATCATCATCATCGACATCATCACCATCATTGAGCCAAAGTGAAAAGTTTTCTTACTGCCAAAGGACATTTTAACACAGAGTGAGAGTATATCATTAAAAAAAAAAAAAAAAAAAAAAAAAAATATATGCAAAGGAAAAATATTTAGTGCAATTTTTACTCTTTTTCTTTTTCCTTTTCTAACTGGAAATGAAGTGAAAAATGCTTGAAATGTAATTAAAGAAGTGCTAGAAAAATTAGGATCAAATGAAATTTTAGCATTGAACGGCTATTTGTTGTTATATAAACAAGAGCCCCTGAAGGATTATCTAATATTATAACTTATCACAAGTTGCTATGGCCTGCCAAGTTTCCTTTTTAAAGGTAAAACTAAAGAAATGCCAGCAGTTGTCAGACCGGTCATAAACTTAGAGCTACGCTTCGGTGAAATGTGAGACGATAGCACGAAAACGTTATCCTTACACAAAGCCTTATTACAATATTGACAATAACAACAAATGAAAAAAGCTGACAAAAGCTTTGCAGCAAGCAGGGAGGAGGATAAAGTTAAAACCAACACTTGTATTGCTAAGTGTTGGCCTTACAATCACAGCTAAGCAGTGCTGTGCGACTCAACTCGAGACTGCGATCAGGATACGCCAGGATATCAATTGTTGAGGCAATTTGTTGAATAAACAAACAGAAGAAAAACACGCAGAACGCCAAAGAAAACACACACAATATAAATAAGCTTAAAAAGGGGGCGGTATGACAATGAGCGCCCCGCCTCCCCCTATTTCGTAAATAAATTGCATTGAACTCATGCCGCACTTGGAATTTAGTGTGAATAACGCTAAAAGCGTCAACTGTTGAAAGGACGCTTTGGTAATTTTTAAAGAAATTGAATTGCTGACAAAAATCTTTTCTTCATCCTTCCCCTTTCCTGGCATCCGCCACATTGCGCAGGGAAGCATACAAAGGAAAAATGCTTTCCATCTCATTTGGCAGCAATTTAATGTTAAACACACCAAAAGCTCCAAGGATAACAACAGAAGGTGTAGCTGAAGTGCTAGAAAAACTCAGAGCACTTTAGTGCATAATAAATAGCATTAAATCGAAATGTAGAAGTATCAGAAAACTTTAGAAATTCTTCAGACAATAGACAACAGTAGCCAGAGAACTGAGTAGAGCTTAACACTCAATCATGTTGGAGCAACTCTAAACATTCGAGGTGATTATTGGAAGATTAAATCTTAATGAAATGAATATTGAAGAACACTTAAAGGTCCTTGCGTAAGATACAATTTGTATGAGATCCTCTCAGGGAGAAGTTGACTAACTTTTCTACCTCACAGGCAGAACTAGAAATGAAGGCATATTTGTTAAGGTACCTCTTCTTGCGGGCAACTCCAAAATACGAACCATGGAAGGAAAACAATTTAATTTCTTAACAACTCTCCTTTAACCGGACATCTCCCATTACCTGATAAAACACCGGTTAGTATTTACGATTGCTCTTATTAAACAAAGACTGTTACGATGTGTTCCGATTCAGGGCATCTAAAAATTAATAATGAAAAAAAACCAAAAATTAATTTAAAAAATAAAAATTTCAATTAAAATTTAAATATATATAAAATTTAATAGACAAAAATTAATTTCAAAAATAAAATTTAAAACCGAAATTTAAATAAAAATGAGAATGAAAATGGAAGTAAAAATAAATATGAAAATGAAAATGAAAATGAAACTAAAATTGCAAATGAAAAACAAAAAAAAAAAAAATTAAAATTAAAAAAAAAAAAAATAAAAAATTAAAATAAAACTGAAAATGAAAACAACAATGAAAATGAAAATGAAATTGAAAATGCAAATTAAAGTGAAAGTTGAAATGAAAATTCCAAGTAAAATGAAAATAAAATTAAAAACGAAAAAAAGAAAATTGAAATGAAAATGAAAATCAAAATAAAAGTGAAAGTGAAAATGAAAACGAGAGTGAAAGTGAAAATGAAAACGAAGGTGAAAATGAAAATAAGAACAAAAAACGAAAAACATAAATGAAAATAAAAATAAAAATAAAAACGATAATGAAAATCAAAATGAAAATAACAATGAAAATGAAAATGAAATTGAAAATGAAAGTTGAAGTTAAAATCAAAATTAAAAGTAAAATGAAAATAGAAACGAAAATTTAAAAAGTAATGAAAATGAAAGTAAAAATAAAACGAAAATAAACATGAAAATCAGAATGAAAATTAGAAGAAAAACGATAATAAAAAATAAAATGAAAATAAAAAGGAAAACGGTGTGGTGTGTGTGTCCGTGGCATAGTTGGTTAAAGTGCGTGGCCGCTATGTCAACGAACTTGGAGACCCGGGTTCGAATCCCAGCAGCGACAGAAAATTATTTGAATAAAAATGATTTTTCTGTACGGCAGCCACCTCTCTGCAGACAATGGCAAGCCTCAGAGAGTAATCAAAATGCCATGTAAAGCTTCTTGAGAACAAGAACATTCCGTTCATCGCCCTTTTGAGTCGGTGTTAAGCCTGTAGGTCCGGTTCTCGGTCAAGTGTGTACAAACTTAATAACACTCACAACACAATTGATCATAAGAAGCTAGGTCAAAGTCCTTTTAAGGGCTGAAATGACCAGTTATTTATTTTATTTTTTTTAAAAAGGAAAATGAAAATTAAAAAGAAATTAAAAATAAAACTAAAAATGAAAATGAAAGTGAAAATGAAAATAAAAAGTAAAATGAATATGGCAATAAAAATGAAACAATGAAAAAAAATGAAGATGAAAATAAAAAATAAAAAGGAAAATAAAAGTGAAAACGAAAATAAAACTAAAATGAAAGCAACAATGAAAATAAAAATGAGAGTGAAATTGAGAATGAAAATAAAAGAACAAATAAAAATTAAAATTAAAAGGAAAATGAAAATAAAAACAAAAAATAAAGAAAAATTGAAATGAAAATGAAAATGAAAGTGAAAATAAAAACGGAAAAATTAAAATCGAAATGAAGATAAAAATAAAAATGAAAATAGAAATGAAAATAGTAGTAAAAACGAAAATGAAAATGAAAATGAAATAAATATATAAATATAGATTTAAATATAAATAAAAAACAAAAATAAAAATATAAGTAAAAATAATAATAAAAATATAAAACTAAATCTTAAATTTAAATTACAATTAAACGAATAAATAAAAAAAAAAAATTAAAATTAAAATAAGAATTAAAATAAAAGTAATAAAAATTTAAAAATGAAAATAGATATAGAAAGGTAAAAATGTAAATACAATAAAAATTGGAATTGGAGTAAAACCATAAAAGAAAATAAAGACATTCTAATAAAAATAAGTATAAAAATAAAAATAAAAGAAAATTTAAATTAAAATGAAAAGTCTAAACAAAAATAAAATTAAAAATAAAAATGCAATAAAAAATAGAAATAAAAAGAAAGGGATTAAAAAGAATTCAATTTATAAAAGAACTAAAACAATGACAAAAATAAAACTAAAATGTAAAAAAAAAATCAAAAAGAATACTGTACATAAATATACAGTGTGGCTGATGAAAGGTGCTACAAAAAAAAAACGTAATAACTTTTTTCCGTGCAATTAATCTGTTCAATTTTTTTTTTCTTTTATAGTGACCTTTAATTTTTACAAAAATGGACAATTGGGACAATGAGACCAGAATTTGGATTGTGCGCCGCTTTCATGCATGGGAGTCCGTAGTTTCGGTCCAAAGAGAATATAGGCGAACGTGTGGTAGCACTCCTCCTAGCAGATGGACCATTATGAGGCTCGTGAATAATTTTGCCGAACGTGGAGCAATCGCAAAAAAGCCTTATAATTGAAAAACCTCAGTTCGGACTAGGGAAACTAGCGCTGCTGTTGGTGCTGCCATACAAGCGAATCCTAGTGTTTCGACAAGGAACTCATCTGTTCAATTGGGTATCAGCAGACAGTCTCTGCAGACAAGTATGCATAAAGATTTAAACTTATTCCCATATAAGATACAACTTACAAGCAAATGGAATGCAGCAGACTTGCCGATTTGCTTGGAATTTTGCGAGTGGATCATTCAATGACATGTTGAACCACATTTGTATGTCTGACGAGGCCCATTTCGATTTAAACGGCAATGTTAATAAACAAAATTGTCGAATATGGAGAGCTTCTAACCCACAGGTACTGCATGAGACGCAATTGCATCCACTTCGCGTCACAGTGTGGTGTGCAGTTTCATCAAGGTTCATTGTCGGCCCTTACTTCTTCGAAGAAAACGGTCTTACTGTTACGGTCAATAGAAACCGTTACTTAAAGATGCTGAAAGAGTTTTCCTTTCCAGAACTACGCCGAAAGAGAATCCCAGACAACTCTGTATGGTTTAAACAAGATGGGGCAACTAACCACATAGCCAGGCCCGTTATGACAGAATTGAGAGAAAATCCCCCAATAACCTGATTTCCAGAAACTCAGTATTCCGTTGGCCCCCACAAGAACAAGAACATAATTTAGAGACAAGTTTGGAGAAAAAAGTAGGGATACGGCAATCATGACAAAATTCTTAGGGGTGCGACTATGACACAGCCAACTACAGCCTTTTTTCGTAAAGTTCTTATTATAAATGTGCTCTATGACTTTATTACTCGTAAATAAAAATATCTAAAGTGAGAGAAAAAACAAGTTCTGGAATATAACTAATATGGAGAAATGTATCAAAGCAGTAAGCGATGAAGATATGAATATATTCCTGGCATCTAAATAATATATTAAAATGAAATGAAAGCCCAACATAAAATACTACAAACACACATAGATAATACTTTCCCCAAAAACTGGCTCTATTCCTGTCAAGGGGAATCTTACAAATTAAATTTGACAAAAATACACTTTTTCAAGAAACCGAGGATAAAATTGAAATTTGTTTATGATAACCATTGGCAGCAGATATAATTTCTTATTTATGCAATAAATCTTTGAATGAGGACAATTCAGTCAAAAAATTAACCAACAACATGCTTAAAATGAGATGCTGTTAATTAGGTTCACGAATCGTCCTGCCTTGGAGGAAACGATACAATATTTATTTGCCATTCATGTGATGAAACATTGCCATTATTTTTTCAAGACATAATTTGCTCGTATTTAATAAATAAAATTGAATTTTCCGAGAAGACTTTTATTCATGGTATGATTACAATTGAATTTTCCGAGAAGTCTTTTATTCATGTTATGATTACATTTTGTTTTTGAAAAGTATCCAAGATAAATCTATATAAATATATTTGTTTTAATGTGAAAATAAGCTTAGGACTAATTTCTGAAGATTTTTAGTTCAATTTTAATAAGAAAATAATTTATTTCTAGTTAAACAATAACAGCAATGAGTTCGAAAGAAATCTTCTTTTTCGGATAAAAATAGCCAACTGATTGAAGGAGACCAAGAAAATCTGTTACAGGCTAAAAGCTCAATTATTATCATGTCAAATGCTTCATTGGCCACCAACACTGCTGAAAAGTTGATAACGATTTATGTTGACCAGCACACATAGGCAGGTATACTTCCAGAGTCTAGACAATAGAAATAACAACAACAACAGGAACAATAACAAGAACAACAACAAAAACAGGAACAACACCAACAACAACAGCAATAACAACAACAACTATAACAACATCGACGTCTAAAACCTCACTAAGAGCCTGAACAGAAATATTGAGAAAAATTCTGAAGTGGGAAAATAAAAGAAAGGGAAAATAAAAGAAAAAGGTGAATAAATGGAAGAAAAACTTATGAACTAGTAATTGTCTCAAAAATAAAAATAGAAACACCACAAAAAAATAAAAAAAAAAAAAAACACAACTATAACCAGCACAACCTCCACAAAAACCAGCACAACCTCCACAACAACCAGCAAAACCTCCACCACAACCAACACAACCTTCAAAACAGACACCCCAACTAAGAGAGGCCATCTTGACCCTCTGGGGAACTATAAGCCGCAAAACTTTTCACATAAAACAAGCAAAATGGAAAAAAAATTGCTACAACAAATAATGCAATAGCAGCAGCTTAAGGATGAAATGTATGACTAAATGAAATAATGAAACCTTTTTCTCGAAAATGGTGAAGCTTTTTTTTTTACATTTGCTTACCTAACGGCTGACAAAACAATATCCCAAGCTTTAAATAATGTCAACGTGAAGCTGATGTCAGGACAACACATGTAGACGGATCTATAGTTATTTTAGGTTTTCGGTTTTTTCTTTTTTTTCTATAAGAATGTTGTCAGAAAATCAAGAAAAAGTTGAGGGCAATGCTTGTTATTTGGATGGTCCAAAAAGAATAAAAAAAATAAAAAAAAACAACAGTTAACTTGAAATGCATATCAAGGATAATGCAGGATAATCAGCGTAACATTATAATTGAAACCAAAAAAGAAAATGCACAGTAGTGGGCAAAACTATGGCTGCTTGTCTAGCGAGTAGAACTGCGAACAAATCTTAGAGCTTTGAACATATTTCAAGGATTAAAAAAAAAAAATATTCTGTAAATTTCTTTAAATTCTATTTCGTTATTTTTAAAAAGTTTCTCAAAGCTTTCTAACGGCAGCGTAGTAACTTAACTCTCTCGAAGTTCTCTTTAAATTTTTTTCATCGGCTTATAAATGGTTCGGCTGAGGTTGCCTAACCCCTTAGGGGGGATATTTTCAAAGCCATTTCCTTAGTTTTTATTATGTTTTGACGTAACTTCTTTGTCGGTGTTCTATTCACACAATTGAAAAGACCAATACATTGAAATCAAATAGAAAAAATAAATATGATAATACTAAATAAAAACAACCCTGAATCGTCAGTCGCAATCGGTTCATTCTGAACGTGTTCTCTGCGATAGAAACCAGAGAGGATCGTCGGTCGCAACGATTTTTGATTCTGTTCGGGCTCAAACCATGGTATAATAATTACAAGGTAGCATTGACAGTTGCTTGAGAAACCATAGCCCATGATACAATTACAAGGTAGGCTCATATTGGAGAGAAGGGTGCGCTGGTTGTCAAACTCAGCTGATAGCTTTTAGTTTTTCTTTGTTGTTGTTGTTGCTTTTGTCGTTTGACGTTTGTGGCTTCTACAGCTTTGTTGTTGCAAAATTTCACAATTGAGCAGACATTTTAAAATGAGCCTACCTTGTAATTGTATCATGCCATAGCCTGTCAAAAAATATACTCAAAAAGAGAGCGCTCACAATCGGCCATTGAAAACACAAACAATGTTGAAAACGTTGAAGTGAAAAAAAGAACAACAACCTCAGCAGCTACAGATGCATTTTCACAAACAGCTGTTTTTGACAGGAGATGTTTTCTTGTAGAAGAGAAAATAATCAGCTCTCAATGCTACCTTGTATTATTATACCATGGGCCAAAACTACTGGACAGATTTTGAAGATCAAGATCTCTTAAGAAAGAGTTTAAAATGGAGAATAAGATTTGACTACTTAGAGGCGGAAAAAAATCAAAGCGATGAGTGATTGGCGATATTTTCAGGCAATAGAATGCATGAAAATGTATGAACACGTGCGAAACCAAATCGCTGGTCGTCAAACGCGTCGAACTTTCGCCAGATTAGAATCTACTCTATTTTTTCTCTGGCGACCTGGCGATCCTCTCTTTGAGTGGTGTGTTGCCATGATAACATGATAAATGTTGCCGTATTTTTTCTAATGATAGAGTACGTTCAGTGTTATTTTCTTAAGTTTTATTATCTTCTGCCATTTGTTGTCTGTGTTTATGTTTTCTGAATGTCAATTATGTATGCACTAAACAAAACATTTTGACAGTCCTTCTGAATCAGTGTTGTCAGATTGAGGTAAATTTCTCTACTTGAGGTAATTTTTGACTCATTTTTTGAGTAAAAATTGTTTTCGCAAAAGTGGTAAATTTTACGAAAACAATACTTTTTTATACTTGTTAATTTTTTGAGTTATTGGCAGCACTGTTACCTTTCTGAACATACTTACAAACAGTTTAAGAGCCCGAACAGAACCAAAGCTGCTGTCGGTTGCCGATCCTCTCTCGGAGAAATCCGCTGAGAACACGTCCAGAATAGGAGCGGTTGTCGGATCAGCGTTGCTTTTCGGTGTGTGAATGGTACAAATGTTATTTTTTTATCATGTTTTTGTTGTTTCTTTATGTATGCTAACAAAAAAAGTATAACGGCTGTTAATAATTTAAAAATTTTTGAATATTTTTATTTTGGGAAAAGGTAAATTTTCTCCGAAAGTGGTAAATTTTTTCCCAAATAGTGGGACATTTCAGTTCGTCTCTCTGGCAACACTGGTCTGAATAGTTCGCCAATCGCTAATAGCTTTCATTCTGGATGTGTTCTGAGCGATTGGCGCGAAGAGAGGATCGCCAATCGTCAATTGTTTGATCCGGTTTGGGCTTTTAAGTTCTTATTATAATATTTGAGCAATATCGGAGAATTTTGTTTGTTACTTTTCATTTTAATAGATTTAAAAAAAAATGTCTGCCTAAAACCTCTCCCAATAAATTAAAATTTCTTCTTTTGAAAAATTCTAGAAAAATCGTTTTCTCTTTGGCCTCCTCAATTAGTGGAGCTAATCATAACAACATTTCCATGTGTCCCACATTTTTGAGAGTTCTTGTTTTTGCAGCTGTGTTTTTGTTTTTTTATCACTCACATCGTGATGTCACAAAAAAAAGGTGTTTAAAAATCTTGGCAAGGCTTTGACAAAGCCGCTCAAAAGTTTTAAACTTTCAAAACTTATGCTTGTTTCTCGCGCTGTCACTTTAAAGCTTTCAGTTCTTAAGTCTTTTATTTTTTTTTTCCTACGCATTCCACTGAAAATTTTGCTGAAAGCTTGTTTAAATTTTAAGCTTTTTCATAGTACATGTGCCTTATACTTTTAAGAGTTTTTTTTGTCTATTGTTTGCTTTCTTAACAGCTGTTTAAACAGATTTTATTTTTAACCTCACTCTTAGTTTTCTCCCATAAACTACTTTATTTTCTCTGTGGCCACAATGACAGAACTTTCATGATTACCTATTTACTGTGTCATCTTTTTTTATCATAAATTTTGAAAACATATTCTGCTGCATTCTTAATGCACTCAGTGCAAGTTTTTTTAAAATAATTTTTTTGCCAGATGTTACCTGTGTTTATTTTGTTATAAAAAAAAAATATTAAAATTTTTTATCCTTTCCGCTTAAACTTTGTGTATTATCTAGCCTTTTATTAAGCACATCAACAGCTGTCAATATTTGATTAAATTCGAGCGCTTGTTTGTTTACAATTTGAAAATGCGTTTTAATGCAGCCAGCAGCTGTTGCAGTCAGGGTTGCCATCAAGTTTTATGGCGAAGTTTTAATGTTTATTTTAAACAATTACATAAGTGAGATAAAAGAGCCATACTAAAAAGCAGAGGGAAAATAATTTTGTTTGAAAAAATTAAAGTTTTGTTCCAAGAAATATTACACTGTGCAACAGACATTTTGGTGTCGGAGATTTTTCAGCTGATTATAGACAAATTAGGTTTTCTGATTTCAAATATGGATTCCGTTTTTCTTCATCAGCTCAATAGAAAGCGACATTTTGTTACTCAGTGTTATTATTTTTTTTTTTTTGAGTTTTTCAAACAATCAGTATTTCTACAATATTTTTAAGAAAATCAATTGATTTCATTAGATTTTTATCAAAACCTAAAAATGATTCTTTCTAAAAAATAGTATTCTTAAAATAATATTATTAAGCTAACACCCCACTAACAATTTTCATCTTATAATAACACTGTGCGACACCAAAAAATAACTAAAAAACTCCCTGGGAATGTTCTGGGTTAGCTCAAATACCCGATTGTTCCAAGGTCATATTTTATACTATGGGACCGCAGTATAAACTTTTCTTTAACTCCCAAACTAAGTAAAATTTTGATTTTAGACCTTCAATAAAATTCTTGCAAAATTTAATGTCCTTTAAAATTGGAAAACATTCTTTCCCCTAATATTCTCACAAGGGGCTCAAAAACCCCCTTAAATTAAAAAAGTGTTATTTTTGGAAACTCTGGGCGATATCACTTTTATAACTTCTACAAACAAAATTTTTATTATATTATCTATAACTTTGCAGAACATTATAATACAAGTAACCTGCCCTTCTATAAAAAAATCACCCACCGCACTTCAGTCAGCATACTTTCCTTTCGGCCAATCTATATATTAATGACGATGTATGAAAAGGAAATCAATTTAGGTTTTTTAAATTGTTCCGGCACAAAGTCCGATTTCGATATCGAAAAATGTAAATTTCTCGAGGTATTAAAGAAGAAAACTATCATATTCGAACTCGTTAAAGACACGAAAACGATCCGTTTGGTGTTCTTAACGGACATTTCGTAGGTGAGTGACAGTTTTGTATCGAAAGAGAGAGAACCCATTTGTGATGTCGTAAGCGATAAATTTGATGTTAAATTACCGAAGGAAATTATCGTTTTACACTTATACGAATTGAAAACGATATATTTGCTGCACGTCATGATCATTCGAAAATGTGTATCAAAACGAAAGCCTCTGTAATAAGCCTCGTATATTTGTTCCATATGATGTTTATGGGAAAAACACTTCTTAGTCATCTTGCGAGGGCAACTTGAGAAGTCAACGCCTTTTTAAATTTCCCGCGGTTATGAAACAAACGCCTTTACTATTATAATTATAAAAAACTAAACGTGCACATGTGTGGCCAAGGGTGTGAAGAGGTTAAAAAGCGAATATATTATTTCCCAATTCAATGCACGCTCCTCCAGTTGTTTTCATACTCTTCAACTGATGTCATTATGGAAGCAGGAATTAATGTGTATGTCACTTTGATTTATTTATTTGTTGCTTTTGGGGTCCGAGTCTTGAATATATATTGTGTCTTGAATATATATAAAGTGGAGACCATATTTTATAAAAATCCATAAAAAATGTACTTACTATTGTCATCGTAAATTTACCTTGAGTATTTGTTCATATTAAAATTATTTTGCTTTTTTATAAAACTTACAATCTGGCAACGCCACTGTGTTTCTTTTATCTTATTTTTAGTTTTGTTTTGCTTCATGCTTATCCTGTGACGCTGGTTATCTGTCATTTTATTTAAAGAAATGTAAACATTTAATCGTTGAGGAAATGTAAAAAGATAAGTTGGAAAATTGCTCTGTTGATTATTAAATTACAATAAAATGACTTGAATTATTAAAAAGAGTTTTAATTCGTTTGGGATATCTTGACAAAGTACAGAAGTGAGATGGATTTGTGACCCTACTCATTAGTGGGGTTGAAAAGCATCTTGGACAAGTTGGGTGCTCAAATAATGGGCAGCAGAGCGGAGCTTGTGGCGCGCTTGGAACAGTGCGATCGAGAGTTGGTGCGAACTGTTGGACAGGAGTGTGCATCAAGAAGTCGTGCTAGCGAGGAGCAAGCAAGATGTGCTGTGAAGATGTCAATGGTCTACATAAGATGATGAAAATGTTGACGCAAGAACTTCAAACGATTTCACTTTCGACGATTCTGCCAAAGGCGGACGCTTCGGAACGTTCAAGAAGCGCCGAGGTCACAAGCGAAGTCACAGTTGATTTTCAATACCAACGAATAGCGGGAAGTAACTTGTTAATGCCGTTAACGGTAGCAAGTTTGTTGTTCATCGAATTTGCCGTTGCATCAGCCGAACAAGCAACATGAATTAGGCCCATATTACACGGTGACCATGAATCTTTTTACTTTATTCCACATTTTGCACGCTGTTATGTTACACGGCAGAAAAAGAACGGCGAACAGATTTTGACATTTCATTCAGTTCCAGAGGCGGCGTACCAGGCGGAATTAGTGACAATATTTGTTTGCGTTGTGTCTGTATGTGATGGGCCATGATTTGTATGGTGTGTGAATGAGGAGTTGTAGGTGTTTGTTTTATGTTTTGGCAACCGGTCCGGAGCTGTGATGAGCTCAACTGGTAGCTACGAAGTCCGACCAAAGACTTAAAAACTGATACCACGGGTTGTCGGCGGCCCCTGACTTAGGTCAGGCCGAATGATTGGGTTGGCTCTTCGGGGAGTATCGTGGTGGCTGTGGTTTAATACCTATATCGGGGGTAGAGCAATTTTGCTCAGTGTGGAGTTGCATTCTCAACTCGGGTGCTGTACCCGAGTAAGGAAGTAAGGAAGAGGTGTTAGATAGGCCTCCACCGAAACCAAGGGTTGCGAAATGTCATCACAACATGGAGCTAATTTGGTACCTTTGAACCCTCAAAGGGGCGTAGGCCGACGCAATGATTCAGTCCCATGCTATGGAGCAACGTGGAATTAAGCCTATACGGCAGGTGTCCTCGTAAAACACATTAGGAATTTCATTCAGTTCCATTACTTTTTCTCCAACACTTAATTGTAACAAGGGTTTCCTACAACTATTTTCTTCATACTGATATATATATCAGTATATATATATATATATATATATATATATATATATCGCGTTTACTATGTCCGCAGCCTTATAGTACAATAGTTGCACTTTTCTTCAAAAAATTTACTTTTTAGCTACTTTAACGCCCAAATCTTTAATTTCAGCACCCAGCAACACTATTTTGTCCGATGAACGCTGTTTCGACACCGTGCAAGAATGAACATATTTTGTTCGCTGTTCCAAATGTTCATCCTCTCACACTCTCAATGGTTTTTGGCAGTTTCACGTTAGAAGCAACAACAAAATCGCTTGCACGCCGGGCAAACGGTCAACGTGTAAAAGGGGCCTTAAAAAATTCTGGTAGAATGAATTTGTTGCCAACTGTTGAGTCTGGTACTGAACCGACCTACACAACAGCAACGAGAAACTCTGTGGTGCCGGAAGTCTCTTTGAGTTCGCAAATTGAAGCGTGCGCTAATAGTGTGATTGAACGAATTCCACAAAATAATATACGGGACAATATGCAGTGTCGGTGCATGGAAGATATTTTGATTTAGTTCAAAGAAAGTTACTGTGAACTATAAACTGTTTAGCATAAAGCAACGCTTTTCAGTTAAGCCACCTCAAATCAAACACGTAGCGGAAATTCACCTCAAACTAAACATTTAGCGGAAGTAATGGAAAGCGCAGCGCCGACTTGGCTGTATTTATCAATATAAGCTTGTTTATTGTTTGGTTGTTGTACGTGCTGAAAATAAATGCACTCTAGCAAGTACTTTTATCCTCTGTGCTATGGATAGATATTAAATTGAACAACTAAAGAGTGATTTTTTAAGTGCCTGATAACTTTTTTTTTAAAAAAAACGCATAAAATTTGCAAAATCTCATCGGTTCTTTATTTGAAACGTTAGATTGGTCCATGACATTTACTTTTTGAAGATAATTTCATTTAAATGTTGACCGCGGCTGCGTCTTAGGTGGTCCATTCGGAAAGTCCAATTTTGGGCAACTTTTTCGAGCATTTCGGCCGGAATAGCCCGAATTTCTTCGGAAATGTTGTCTTCCAAAGCTGGAATAGTTGCTGGCTTATTTCTGTAGACTTTAGACTTGACGTAGCCCCACAAAAAATAGTCTAAAGGCGTCAAATCGCATGATCTTGGTGGCCAACTTACCGGTCCATTTCTTGAGATTAATTGTTCTCCGAAGTTTTCCCTCAAAATGGCCATAGAATCGCGAGATGTGTGGCATGTAGCGCCATCTTGTTGAAACCACATGTCAACCAAGTTCAGTTCTTCCATTTTTGGCAACAAAAAGTTTGTTAGCATCGAACGATAGCGATCACCATTCACCGTAACGTTGCGTCCAACAGCATCTTTGAAAAAATACGGTCCAATGATTCCACCAGCGTACAAACCACACCAAACAGTGCATTTTTCGGGATGCATGGCCAGTTCTTGAACGGCTTCTGGTTGCTCTTCACTCCAAATGCGGCAATTTTGCTTATTTACGTAGCCATTCAACCAGAAATGAGCCTCATCGCTGAACAAAATTTGTCGATAAAAAAGCGGATTTTCTGCCAACTTTTCTAGGGCCCATTCACTGAAAATTCGACGTTGTGGCAGATCGTTCGGCTTCAGTTCTTGCACGAGCTGTATTTTATACGGTTTTACACTAAGATCTTTGCGTAAAACCTTCCATGTGGTCGAATAACACAAACCCAATTGCTGCGAACGGCGACGAATCGACATTTCACGGTCTTCAGCAACACTCTCAGAAACAGACGCAATATTCTCTTCTGTACGCACTGTACGCATTCGTGTGGTTGGTTTAATGTCCAATAAAGTAAACTGAGTGCGAAACTTGGTCACAATCGCATTAATTGTTTGCTCACTTGGTCGATTATGTAGACCATAAATCGGACGTAAAGCGCGAAACACATTTCGAACCGAACACTGATTTTGGTAATAAAATTCAATGATTTGCAAGCGTTGCTCGTTAGTAAGTCTATTCATGATGAAATGTCAAAGCATACTGAGCATCTTTCTCTTTGACACCATGTCTGAAATCCCACGTGATCTGTCAAATACTAATGCATGAAAATCATAACCTCAAAAAAATCACCCTTTACATGGCTTAACATGTCCGAATTCAATTTATTACTCTTTATTTTTTTTTTTTGCATATGTTAAATAAATTCTTATCAAATTCTTAAATAAAAAATATGCTCTGTTTATTTTATTAAAAAAAATATTTCGTTTAATCAAATTCCTAAAATTGCTTAAATATTGTTACTTAAATAAAATAAATAATTGAGTGTGGTGCTAAATTTATTTGCTTCAAATCACTACCTACCTGCAACAATTTCAATTCAATGTTCAATGAAATTTATTGAAATGTTTTTCAATTTGTGCAACGCCATTAAAATGTCTGCCCAGGAGACTTTACGTGTGTGTGTGTGTTTACTATGTGTGTGTTGGTGTGCTATGTGTGTTGATGTGTGTAAAAAAAAATATGTTTCTTCAAGCAAAATGCTGTTGTTAACATTTTTCCATAGTCGAGCATACAAATGTGTACATTTACACATTTACACATTTCCACACTCGTACAATGGTGTGAGTGTAAAACAACTAAGCCCAACTCTCAGAGCTAACGATGTGGAAAAATATTATTGCACACGTGATTATAATGGCTGCAAGGTAGAGCAAGAACAACTACAAAAGGAACAGCAACAACAACAACAATAACAAAAGGAACAACAACAAAAGCAACACCAAAAACGATAGCAGAAACAACAACAACAACAACAACAACAACCACAAAAGCAACATCAATATTTTAATAGAAATGAACATCCTTTTCCCAAAACCAAGCTTCGACAGCTTTTTCTCTCGCTCTCATTTTTGCTACTCAATCTATTTTCCTCCCTCACTCTTTTATTTGTTTTGCCTGTCTGCTTACAATAACAATAAATCTCAAACACACTTGCAATTGTTTGCTTGTATGTGTGCGGCATATGAGTGTTTGTTGTATGTATGTATGTATTTGCTTGAGCTTCTTTGTAGATTACATAAAAGCATTTCGCAGCCAAAAACCTAGGCAAAAGATTTACTTACTTGTTTACCCAAACGAACAAACAAACTCCACTTGACACACACACACATACACAAACACACACACACATAAACAGCTCCCACTCCTAAAGAACACGCAAATTTTTTAAAAAGTTTTCTGAAGTTGTTGTTTGGTTGCAAGGATGAAGTTTTTTTTGTGCCTGTAGCCAGCCGCTTTTGAGTCATTAAAACTATTTTGTTATTTGTTGTTGTAATTAAAGTCAGAGCAACAATCTAATAAGAATTCTTCTGTTAATTGCAGACATATCATTTACAATTGGTGCGTCATTAATTCTGCCAGAGTTGGCAATTAGTTAAAAACTCAGTTCGTGATCTTTTTCAAGCCATTATTTTGCACAGCACCTCAAATTGAGGTGAAGATGTTTTGGTTAGTGTCTCGGCTTAATTTTGTTCTCAGAATTAAAAAATGTGAAAAATTCTAAAATTTTGAAAAATTCTAAAATTTTAAAAAATTCTAAAATTTTTAAAGAAAACAAATTCTGACAGAGTTGCCAATTAGTTAAAAGCTCAGTTCATGATCTTTTTTAAAAAATTATTTTGCCTAGTAGCGCAAATTGAGCTGGAGATGTTTTGGTTTGTATC
The DNA here is from genome assembly GCA_943735915.1 of Pherbina coryleti. NCBI lineage: Eukaryota > Metazoa > Arthropoda > Insecta > Diptera > Sciomyzidae > Pherbina > Pherbina coryleti. The sequence goes on from OX030951.1 coordinate 139,071,549, forward strand.
TCGGCTTAATTTTGTTCTCAGATTTTTTTCATCAGATTTAAAAATTTTGGAAAATTTATGCTACGATCTTTGTCAAGCAATTATTTTGCCTAGTTGCGAAAAATTGAGGTGAAGATGTTTTGGTTTTTGTCTCGGCTTGAATTACGTTCTCAGATTTTTTCATCAGATCTAAAAATTTTGTAGAATTCGATCTTTGTCAAGGAATTATTTTGCACAGTACCTTAAATTGAGGCTAATATGTTTTGGTTTGTGTCTCAGGTTAAATTTGTTATCAAATTTTTTCATCAGATTTACAAATTTGGGAACTATGCTACGATCTTTGTCAAGCAATTATTTTGCCCAGCATCGCAAAGTGAAGGTTAAATGTTTTAGTTTGTGTCTTAGCTTTATTTTATTCTCACACTTATAAATTTAGCTAAGAGAAAAAATTTTCTGTTAGAGTTGTCAATTAGTTAAAAATTCAGTCTATGATATTTTCAAGCAATTATTTTGCACATCACCTCAAATTGAGGTGAAAATGTTTTGATTTGTGTCTCGGCTCAAAGTTTGTTCTCAGACTGAAGATATTTAAAAAATTTAGGGCAGAGAAAAACATTTCCTGACAGAGTTTTCAGAGTTTTGGTTTATGTCTAGGTTTAAATTATGTTCTTAGATTTTTTTATTAGATTTAAAAATTATGGAAAATTTACGTTATGATCTTTGTCGACTAAAGAGGTAAAGATGTTGTGGTTTGTGTCTCGGCTTGAATTAAGTTTTCAGAATGTTTTCATCAGATTTAAAAATTTTGGAAAGACAAAAAAAAAATTTTCTGACGGAGTTGTAAATTAGTTCAGTTTGTAACTCAGTACAAGACATATTTTAAACAATTATTCTGCCTAGAATCAAATTGAGGTGGAAATGCTTTGGTTTGTGTCTAGAGTACAATTTTTTTTTTCAAATTTTTCATCAAATTTATGATAAATGTCGAAAACTTACGCTACGATCTTTGGTAAGCAATTAGTTTGCACAGCAGCTCAAATTGAGGTGAATATGAATTGAATATATGAATTGGTTTATGTCTCGGCTTAATTTTGTTCTCCGATTTTTTCCATGAGATTTAAAAATTTTCGAAAATTTATGCTAAGTTCTTTGACAAGCAATTATTTTGTATAGTAGCGAAAATTGAGGTGGAGATGTTTTGGTTTTTGTCTCGGCTTGAATTACGTTCTGAGATTTTTTTTATCAGGGGCCGAATCGCCGCATCCGTGAACGTAACAGCTTTCGTATGAGAAAAAAATTAATCGTATGAGAATCTCATGAGATACGATATTAATCTCATGAGATTCTCATACGATTAATTTTTTCTCATACGAAAGCCGTTACGTCACGGATGCGGCGATTTGGCCCCAGATTTAAAAATTTTGGAAAAGGTACGCTGCGATCTTTATCAAGCAATTATTTGCACAGCAGCTCAAACTGAGGTGAAGATGTTTTGGTTTGTGTCTCGGCTTGGATTTTGTTCTCAGGTTTAATTTTTGGAAAATATGGCTCATGTTGCAAAAAACTATTTAGCGAGTGATTTACTCAATACTGATGAATATTCTTAAAGAATCTACTTTTTTTCTAACATGAAAATTTTTGCAATAAAACCACCTGTTTTCAGTACAAAAATGGTCGTTGTTGCTGTAAAGCTGCTTTCAGGCAGCCTTTTAAATTCTCTTTAATTTTCCAAAAATCCAGTCTAGTTGCTTTGTTTGATTCCCACCCAAGCCTCAATTGTCTCGAACTTGAGCATATCATAGATAGTTATGCCAAAAACTAAACCCTCATAAGTCGACGCCATTAAGTGGCCATTAAGCAAAGCCATACCGCACACATTTATAACCAACCGGAACCACCTGTGTGCAACCCTTGAAGAATTTTGAGTGCGCTTAAAACGCTTAAAATTCAAGGCAACACATTAAGGCAAGCTAATAACCAAGATTTTAGCCAAAAACCCGCACGAATACCCAAAAGCCACTAAAGCCAATCCCCTGGCTGTGCACATTAAAACGTCTTCATTAAATTATCTTATTATGAAGACTTTAAAGTGGATTTCCACACTTAGGAGCTGAAGCTTAAAAAAAAAGAAAAAAAGAAGCAGGGAGCAACAGAAGAGGAAGGTGGAGCGGGAACAGCAGACAAGTGCAGTCTGCTTACTATTACACCAGTCTTCACACACACATATATTTACACTCATACTCTCTTGCTCTCTATTCATTCGGTTTCATATCATCACGATAAACAGCTTTATAAAGCTGCACTCACACACACATAAACACACACATGCTTACTAGACCACTCCAGTGGCATCAACTAGGATCAGCAACAGCAGCAGCTTCCGTAGTACCCAGGCTTAGAAGTAATTTCAGCAACGAAATCCTTTTAGAAATTATTGCACCACATCAACATGGCTGCCAAAAACAAGCAGCACAAAAAAAAAGTATTATAGCAAAAGTACCAACTTACTGCTATTTTCAAAGTTAGTAAATTTGAAAAAAAAACTCAAAAAAAAAAAATAACTCAAACTCAGTAAAGAAAACTTATTGAAAGGCGAAACATATGTGGTAACAGGAAAACTTGACTAAGCTTTTCCCCAAAGGTTAGCTAAAAAATTGGTTAGCCTAAAAAAGCTGCTGCTGCCGAAAAAGTTACAAGCAAAGCATACAAAGAAAAACTGAAAAGAAAACAAAAAAAAAAAACTATAGCCGCAAATGAAGTGCCAAAGAATTGAAACAACGCTGTTTATAAAATGCATTTTAAGCAGGCAAAGTCGATAGAGAGCAAAAAGTTGAGCAGAACAGCAAGTTTGATAAAGGTTGATGAAGGAGTAAAGAAAATGAGAGAAAAAAAAAACAAAATATTGCATGACACACCGACAGATAAACAGAACGGAAACTAATCTAAGCAGATTGGCAAGCAAGCAATGCCAATACAGCTAAGAAGAAGAAGAAAAGGGACTTGAAGTGACTGTAAAAATTTAAGGTTTTGGTGTTTAAGCTTTTCTCCGAACAATAGAACAGATACATGGTTACTAAGGTGGGTCACCAAAAAAAATTTCAAAAGACCGCCACTAATTTGACAGCTTTTGTTAAGGGGGTTTCAGTAGCATACACATTTTTTTAGGTGGACAGAAAACTGCCCCATATGGTCTTTTTTGTATAATTTCATCAGTTTCTAACCGATTGTAAAAAAGTATGTCGTTGGATAGATCTCAATAAGGCCAGCAATTCGTCTTAACAACATTTTTACCTCCGATTCCATTTTTGACTAGATATTTCAACTTTTTGTCTTATTTCCTCAGTAACCCCAAAATTTTAATTTTTTTTTTTTTTTAAGAAAATAAAAGTTCGTAAAAAATCATTAAACTTTTGCGAAGAAACTTTTTGGTTTCATTCGTAGGAAAAAAAGTTACAGCGAATTTAATTTTCGTTCAAGCTTGGCTTCCTTTTTGGTATTTAGCTTTCGGTTCATCTTTGTATGTCTTCGAAATGACTTCGTTCATCTCCATGTTTGTTCGTTAGTCTTCGGTTCAGCTTCGTTTGGTTTCGTTTTTTATACCAAATTTCTTAAAAATCGGTCCCGTCAATCAGGCATTATAGAGTCATATGTATTTATTTTATTACTTGAAGCACCATCTATCGAAAGTTTCTGAAACTTCTGACAGTCTATCTTTTGATCTTGAGTCAGGAGAATCTTTATACCAAATGTCAACAAAATTGTTCCAGCCATTTAGTCATTTCTAGGCACCTAAAACCCCCTTAACATAAGTTTTCAAATGAGGGGCGGACTTTTGAAATATTTTTTTTTTCATATGAGGTGACCCGTCTTAATGGTAACATATGACCATTATTTAAATTAATTTAAAATTCAATTTAAATCAATTAAACTTTTTAAATAACAAAAAAACAAAAAGGATGCAGTTAGCAGTGATATGAACACACCATTAGGAATTGTGACGAGACAACTCACCTTTTTCCTTGTCCTTAATCTTATCGGCATTATTGTCCTTGTCCCTTAACTGGTTCACAACCTAAACCTCATTCTTATATTTAATCCAATATTTGCCCTACAACTCGTCCTAATCCTTGTACAAATTATTTTTCTAAGCCATGTCCCAGTTCTTGTTCTAATTCCTGTCCTTTTAATTCTTATTCTAAGCGTTGCCCAAATCTTTGTTCTAATTCTTGCGCCAATTCTTGTCCTAATATTTTTTCCAAACCTTTTCCTAATCCTTGTTTCGATCCTTGTATAATCCAAGTTTTATATTAATTTATTTAATAATTTTTTTCTGTCCATTTTCATTTTTATTTTCATTTTCATATTGATTTTGATTTTGATTTTAATTTTCTTTTTCATTTTCATTTTCATTTTCATTCGATTTTGATTTTGATTTTGATTATGGTTTTGATTTTGATTTTGATTTTGATTTTGATTTTGATTTTGATTTTGATTTTGATTTTGATTTTGATTTTGATTTTGATTTTGATTTTGATTTTGATTTTGATTTTGGTTTTGATTTTGATTTTGATTTTGATTTTGATTTTGATTTTGATTTTGATTTAATTTTGATTTTGATTTTTATTTTGATTTTTATTTTGATTTTGATTTTGATTTTGATTTTGATTTGGATTTTGATTTTGATTTTGATTTTGATTTTGATTTTGATTTCGATTTTGATTTTGATTTTGATTTTGATTTTGATTTTGATTTTGATTTTGATTTTGATTTTGATTTTGGTTTTGATTTTGATTTTGATTTTGATTTTGATTTTGATTTTGATTTAATTTTGATTTTGATTTTGATTTTTATTTTGATTTTTATTTTGATTTTGATTTTGATTTTGATTTTGATTTTGATTTGGATTTTGATTTTGATTTTGATTTTGATTTTGATTTCGATTTTGATTTTGATTTTGATTTTGATTTTGATTTTGATTTTGATTTTGATTTTGATTTTGATTTTGATTTTGATTTTGATTTTGACTTTGATTTTGATTTTGATTTTGATTTTGATTTTGATTTTGATTTTGATTTTGATTTTGATTTCGATTTCGATTTCGATTTCAATTTCGATTTCGATTTCGATTTTGATTTTGATTTTGTTTTTGATTTTGATTTTGATTTTGATTTTGAGTTTGATTTTTATTTTTATTTGTTGATTTTGATTTTGATTTTGATTTTGATTTTGATTTTGATTTTATTTTGATTTTGATTTTGATTTTGATTTTGATTTTCCCAATATATCCCAAGGGATATTTTTTCATGGGTTTTTCTAGGAGGGAATTTTTTTTAAATTTAGAGAAATTATATGAGTTACTTGAAAATTAAAAAAAGAAATATTTATAAAAAGTTTCCGTTATATTGAAACCCCCATTTGTAACTCTGGCTTCAGAATGGTTACCAAAAGGAAAGAAAATATTTTTTTCTAAATAACAATGTAATTAAATAAAAAGTGAAATATTAAGAGTTTGTGTAAAAATAGTCACTTAATTGGAACCACCATTTTCAATTTCACATTTGGTGTTCAAACAAACTAGATATCTCATTTGTCGCCAGATTGGATCCGGCATTTTGAATATAGTAGTTCTGATCTGAACGATATCGGAACCGATCTCTCAGAGGGTGATACAAAAACGTTATTTTCCATTCGTTTTGTTAGTGAGGTCAAACGAAACACGAAACCTTTGAGTGGAAGAGAGAGCTAACGTAATTTTTATAATTTTTTCTAACGTGTCAGTATAGAAAACGAAGCCAAAGCAAACGTTTCATTAATGATCAACATAGAAAAAAACAAAAGTTATGAAGAATCTATCAATGAAGATCGTTTCTATACTTTTGTCTCCTTTATTTTCGTTTTCTTTATTTTTTGTTTTACTGCAACGCATTAAAAGAACGGGCAGCTTGTGAGCATGTTTTTATGACTCTGCTTGTAAGTATCAGCACGTTTTCAATGCTTACCGCGTAAGCAGCTTAATTTTTCAGCAGGCTAGCTGCTTTGGAAGCAAAACATTCAACAAGTTTGAGGCAACATTGTTGATATTATGATACAATTGTATAATTGTATAATTGTATCATGGTGGATACGAACCCTGCAAAAAATGCAAACTGCACAAAATAATACGAAGTAGAGAATTTTTTTTTGTTATCCGACGATCGTTTAACGAATCGTTGTTTCGGTTTCATTTGTGTCTCTTCGTCACTCAGTCTTTTTGCTTTGTTTATAGTTTCGCTAGTAACAGCAAACGAAAAACAAAACAAAAGTTTTTGTTTCGTTAGCTTGAAAGATCGGAACGTCATAAAATAGAATGATTCGTGATTGTTTATTTTCGTTCTCTGGTTCTGATGCTAAAATTGTAATAAGCAATCCCGTATTATGTAAGTAAAGCTTAAACAAAACTATTTGGTTATCGTTCAGTGGAAAAATCCGTTCAGTGGAAAGAGATAGACTAGGTAAAACTAGGGTTAAACTAGGGTTAAACTAGGTTTGTCGTAAACTTCAGTTTAGTTAAGTAGGTCATATTTTTAAACAAAATTATAGTGAATGCCCTCATAACTTTTCAAAAGTCAGATTATTTCATTTTGTCAAAACTAATGAACAACATATGAACTCAATGTGGAGATGCAAATAAAATTGCTAACTCCCTTCGCCCTTCGCCCCCAGAATTAACATGGATAACAAAGTAGTACCTTTCAATTTCACGTCAAACTGACTAAAGTCAGACATACTGTTGAAATCTAGCAGGCTGTCAAAGCTTCAGGCGCACAAATCCGCATTGATATAGAAAATTTTCAGCTTGCCTTGGCACGTTGATGTTCCAGGGCGATTGAGAAATTGAGGCAGGTAGCAGTAGCAGTAGCAGCAGGAAGTAGCAGTAGCAGGATGTGGCAAGGATTTCGTTAGTTTTTTTTTTTTTACTACGTACATTGATGTCGATATGTGAAGCGGCAAAGAGAGAGACATATACATATGTATGTGGGCGAATTTTTGTCTGTGTGTAGGTGTGTGTTTTTGTGTGTATGTAGAATAATGGAAAATTTAAGCTCGCTGCAGGCGAGCGCTGTCAGTAAAAAAACACAAAGTAATACATTTGCGGTTTTTATTAGGGATCTCGCTGGATTAAGGATTTGGTTTTTAGTTATTTTTTGTGAACTTGCTACGGATTTGCATTGAACTCAGAGCAATTTTCTTTTTTCATTCTTGCTTAGAATGTGTGGGAATTTTTTGCTGACATATGGAGGAGAAAAGTTTTATTGCAGCAACTTTTACTAATGAACTTAAGTTGGAGCTTTTTTTGCAATTTTTTGCTATTAATTTAAATAGGAGGCTATGACATTTCCAACAGCTTTGAAGTTTTGACACAAAATCGGTCCATTTTTGAAAATGACAACGAGTGTTATTTTCTGCTGCTTATCTCATTAACCGCGCTAGTGGAATAAGAGTGGCTAATTTATGGTCAGGCACAAAATTTGATTAACAAACACAAACATGCTTGGACTTACTTCCGAAACACACACATGTGCTGCCAATAAAATAAAGCTTGACGCTGTTCAACGAACTATTTCTATGTCAAAAAAAAAAAAAAATAGCACATGCGCTTTTTAGCCAGCTATGCACGTAACCGCAAAACCACTAACTAAACAACGTAATCAAAGCTACCATGAAGGTATTTATAGCGATGTATCCGTGTGTGTGTGTGTTTGTGTGTGAGTTTGTGTGCTTAATCATACATTTGCACTGTGCAGATTTACAAAATTGTTTAGCAACCACAACAAAATCACTACAAAATAACACTTAAGCTCACGCACACGCACACAAACTCCAACAAACAACGAGTTGCAAAAAATTCAACCAAAAACACTCACACACACTTGCAAAAATACACTGTAAACACCTATAATGTACCATAATTACCGTTAGTTGCGCTACACTCGTTCCAATACTTACACACACACTGACACATACTAACACAACCGCAGCGTAATCAACGAACGCTTCAACATCAGCCAACCAACGTTTACCTCAACATTTATGCTAGCCACATGCTAACCAGTGTTGCCACCTGCTGTCACACTGCTGCCAAAGAGCTATACTTTACAATTAATGTGTGCAACGTCAGCTTTCGCAAACACTAACACACTATCGCACACACACACCTACGCGCCTGCATTTATGTGCAAACAAACAAGCAAATATTCAAACATAGTTGACTGCTTGCATACCTTTAGGCGCACGCGCACAAATATTACCATTATGATAAAATTTGATTGTTATGCACGGATGGAAGCCAAAAATTTATGCATATTTAATGGAGACAATATTATGCACAGCGTGGTAATTGGCAATCTTTTGTGGGCTGCCAGCTGGCTGGAAATAATTTATTTAGATATGCAATAAATATTTTAAATAAATAGCAAGCATTTGATTTCTGATTGGCATCGGTTTTTATTTATTTTTTTTTTTTTATGTATTGAAAGTTCGATTTTATTGAAATGTTATGGATTTTAATTTGTTTCAGTTTGTAAATTATATATTTTAGTCAATGTTTTTTTTTCTCTATTTAACTTTGCTCTTGTTTACACAGTTTTCATAATTACACTGCTTTACAGCTGGAAAATACCAAGAACGGCACACAGTGATGCGAAAGGGCATGCTACACGGAAAAAATTTTTGCATTTTGAATATTTAGAAATCCACTGATTTCAGGCATTGCTTTGTATTTACCTCCGGTTTCTACAAAAAAAAAAAAACTAAAGTTCTTGAAAGTTGACCCAAAGTGATATTTTGAAATTTTTATTTATGAGTTTCGTTGCTACATATACTTGATTATATTTTTTTGGAAATATTTCCCAATACCCAAAAGAGTTAAAAATGAGCACACTTTATGACAAAAACATGATATTTTCAAATAAAATAAATTTACTAACGTATCTTTTAAAATGTTGTCGCTATAAAATGGTATGTACGGACATAAATGCGTAAAAGTGGAAAATGTTTTGGAAAATAACAAATAAGTTATTACCTCATTATAAGTTACTAGCGATACCCGGCGCGCGTTGCTGCACCCGGCAAGTATATTGGAAATAATAAGTAAATTCAAAACTTTTATTAGTACCTTAGTCTGACACCACGCTCATGTTCCACTGCCCGTTACAGATTCCCAGTAGCAGAACATCACTCCTAGGTGGCAGTTCCATTATGAGTTTCAATGTCCTGTGATTTTAACTTCCATAGCTACTCTGTATAGAAAATCAAGCCACACCAACTTTTCCAATGCACGTGCCAGTTGTTCGGTAGAAAGACTTTGGCAATTAGTGACTCCATACTGAGTTTCATTGTCATGCGACGTTTAGTTCCAAAGCTATTCAATATCAAAAATTTGACTTGTATGATCGAAGCCATAACCTCTCTTCCTATACCCGTCCCAATTCTCTTGTAGAAATACATTCTCCATATATCTGAGTTTCAATGTTATGTACTTCTACTTCCAAAACTATTCGATACCATAAATTTGAATTGTATCGGCAGTGCCACGCCCCTTTGTCCAATGGCTACTCAATTTTGACAGTCAAAGCACACAACTAAATAATACGTTTTTACCAAGTTAAATTGATATGTGACTGATAGTTCGAGAGTTATACCTTAAATTTGGGCTGCTGAAAAAGTGCCACACCCCTCGTCCAACGCCCATAAACTTTCACCAGTGGAACGGTGCGTGACAATTTCATTCGAATATCAAATTTTGATGCTGTGTGACCTATAATTCCAAAAATATTCGATATCACATATTCGCAGAAGGAAGTATCCAATTTGGTTTAGTCGTTTTCAAGTTTTAAGCAACTGAACAAACCAAAATAGATAAGAATATAAATAGATATAGATATATAAGGGAGGTGAAACTCCCAGCATATTTATATAGCTCTCCCCCCATTTGTAGTACTCTTGCCAACAGTGACCATATGAACTAAAGTACTAAATTTTAGTTTGATAGACCCAAGCCGTCTGAAATATAAAATTTTCATTAATTTGTGGGCGGTAAAAGGAGATGTGGCAAAAATGTTCGCATACCATGGTACGGCCAATAAGAACACAACAAAGAAAACCTCAAGCGAATCGGAACTAATGCGCACATACTGTTCCAGCTATAAACAATAAAAGGTATTCTGCTATTCCTGGTGTGCTTATATGGAGTAACTACTTTCATGAAATTAGCATAACCATTATTTTGCCGTGGCCGTGGTACCATCACACATAAAAAAATGGCACAAAAATGGATCTTGACAAGTGTTTTATCAAAACTTCAACCTTTGTAATGTGAGCTTAAAGCCGCTTTACATTGTCCTACTGTGTGTTACGACATTTGAGATAGAAAGAAGGGTCCGCCATCTAACGTTTTTTTTTTCAACTAGTGCTTATTTCGTGAATGGTAACACTTAGCACATGTCTGATTTGACAGATAACACGGTGTAACAGTGAAAATAAACTCGGCTCGAGACATAGTAGAGGTTGTAGGTCTAGTTGAACATAAAATAACTGCATACTTAGTTTTGTGAATATACCCTCAAAATCGGGATTTTTGGTCAAAAAACCGATTTTAGGTAGGTGCATGTATTGTTTGTTATGTAACTCCGTTATATCTAGCTCGATTTTAAAAATTTAAACATTGATAAAAAGAAGAAAAATATACCCTTAATATAATATACAGACTGTTTTTTTACAAAAAGAATTGACAAAGTTACAGGTAAAATCATTTGAAAATTTCTCATTTCTTTTTAATTTTTTCAACTTTAACAACGTTTTGTTAACAAATTTTGTTTTTTGGCACTATTAGTTTTAGTAAGATACTGAAAGTATGTTAAATTTTGCGTTCAATAAGCTATCATTTACTTCAATTGGCTGAAATACAAATGTAGTATCGAATTTTTAGTATTCGTAAAAAAATACAAAAAATGTTATTTTTTTTTTTTTTTTCTAAAAATGTTTATTTGACCTTTTTCGTTTATATATATTATAATCGATTTCACGTTTTAGGGACCAGCAGTAGTCTGCCAGCATGTTTATAAAATTTTTTCCCTAAAAGCCGGTTTCTATAGCTTCCATCTCCTGGTGGAACCTTTCTCCTTGTTCATCACTAAACTGCCCAAGGCTATTCGGGAAAAAGTTTATATGGGAGTGCAAAAAATGTATTTTGATTGACATATTGCAGCCCATTTTTTCGTAGGCACTTAAAAATTCATTTACAACATCTAAGTAATTTCGACTCTTCTTCTTGCCGAGGAAATAAATGCATAACGAAATAAAACTATTCCAAGCTCTTTTTTTCAACTGGATTTAATTTAGAAACGAAATCAGTGTCCAAGAAAATTTTCCAAATTTGTGGGCCCACAAATAAACCTTAGAATAACCGAAATGAATAAATAACTTTTATAAAAGATTTGAACGTGCAGGATACTTTCTTTGATTTTGGCCTCACTTAACCTAGGAAACGCTGCAATCAGATTTTTTTTTTTTTTTTTAGCTTTGAACCAAGGATTTCAGGTGGAATACCTATTCAGTCAAGTCTGCCTTGGTTCGAGGTGGAATACCTATTTAGTCAAGTCTGCCTTGGTTCGAAAATGAGATGATAGATTAGTGGGAAGAAAAGGGCAAACAAGTGAAACACGTGTAGGATGTTCTAAGCATGGTGGAACATTCTTATATTTATTAGTCGCACGACTATCCCATTCGCAAATAATGCAAGGATACTTGGTATATCCACCTTGCATTCCAAACAGTATTGTTAGAGCCTTTAAGTCGGCGACATACATATATCAGAATTTAACATATCAAGAATCACACAAAAAGTTTTTAAATAAATCATACTCTTGCAAGATCCCTCAATAAACAAACGCCATTCATTCGGAGCGTGTTTGTGGTTGAAAACTGCAAACAGTTCCGTCACATCCGGGCAATACACTAGCTTTATGATAATATATTTAAACGAAAAAGGTCAAAAAAACATTTTTAGAAAAAAAAAAAAATTTTTTTGTATTTTATTACGAATACTAAAAATTCGATAGTGCTTTTGTATTTCAGCCAATTGAAGTAAATGATAGCTTGTTGAACGCAAAATTTAACAGGCTTTCAGAATCCTGCTAAAACTAATAGTGCCACAAAACAAAATTTGTTAACAAAACGTTGTTTAAGTTGAAAAAATTAAAAAAAAATGAGAAATTTTCAAATAATTTTGCCTGTAACTTTGTCAATTCTTTTTGTAAAAAAATGGTCTGTATATTATATTAAGGGTATATTTTTCTTCTTTTTATAAATGTTTAAATTTTTAAAATTGAGCTAGATATAACGGAGTTACATAACAAACTATGCATGCACCTACCTAAAATCGGTTTTTTGACCACAAATCCCGATTTTGAGGGTATATTCAAAAAACTAAGTATGCAGTTATCTTATGTTCAACCAGGCCTACCACCTCTTCTATGTCTTGAGGCAAGTTTTTTCATTTGTTTTCATTTTGTAACACCGTGTAATTAGTTTTTTCCTTCCGCTGAACGAATATGGTTGTGTATACGGTTGAACAACGCTGGGAAATATTGCGACATTGCTTTGAAAATCATGGTAATGTTGCAGAATGTGTGCAAAAATTGCGTACGGATTTTGGAAGAACAGAAGCACCGTCAGCTCTGTATGTTCGTTATCTTGTGTAAAAAGTGCAAGAAACTGCCATCCTCATCGATAAACCAAAGCACGAAAAGCCAAAAACAGTGCGTACACCCGAGAATATTGCTGCTGTGGCAGAAAGTGTGCGTGAAGCGGCATCAGCATCAATTCACCGTCGTTCTCAACAATTGAACATTTCGGAGATATCATTGAGACGAATTTTGCATAAAGACCTTGTATGACGTAATACAAAGTCCAATTGGTTCAGGAGTTGAAGCCAACTGACCATCCAATGCGTTTTCGCTTCGCTGAGTGAGTGGGCCTGCGATCGACTTACAGAGATGCCGATTTTGCCCAAAAAAATCATCTTTTCAGATGAAGCTCATTTTGATCTTTGCGGGTATGTAAACAAGCAAAATTTTCGCATTTGGGGCACAGAAAACCCGCACGCATACATTGAAAAGCCGATGCACCCAAAACGAGTCACTGTTTGGTGCGGATTTTGGTCCAGAAGCATAATTGGGCCATTTTTCTTCGAAAATGAGCAAGGAGTGGCCGTTACAGCCAATGGCCATCGTTATCGGGCCATGTTGAACGAATTTTTGTTCACAAAAATTGAAGAGGAGGATATTGGCAACATTTGGTTTCAACAGGACGGCGCTACGTGCCACACAGCCGAAGCTACACTCGATGTTTTGCGCCCTGTTTTTGAAGATCGCATTATCAGCCGCAGAGCTGATATCGTTTGGCCACCTCGGAGCTGCGATTTGACACCGTTGGACTATTATTTGTGGGGTGCCCTCAAAGATAAGTGTTACGCCGACAAGGCAGAGATAATTGACGCTTTAAAGGACAATATTCGTGAAGCCATTGGTGAAATACAGCTGCACACAATGGATACTGTGCTTAAAAATAGGACCAATCATGTAGGCTACTGCATGGCCAGCCGAGGCAGCCATTTGAATGAAATTATTTTACATTATTAACTGGAAGGATTATACATTCAAATATAAAAAGAAATTTGAGAAAATATTCAGTAGTTTCTTTTATAGCATTTTAAAAAAAAAAGTTATTTGGCGGACCCTTAACTGAATTTCATCACACTTTCATTTTTAATTTTTGTATAAAGAAATTAAGTTTTCTCTCTTAGACTATCTCACAGAGTCACATTGCACTTTCATTCATAAAATATAATGAATGAATTATAAATAAAAATTTTAAAATTGAAAATTCTTAAAATGAATCGGGACATAGCAGCTATTGTAAGCATTATAAGGGCCAATTGTGCATTAAAAATAGAAGCAGTCATTATTTTGCTTGCTTTTAAACATTTGATGAAATGTAACTTGCAGCTTGGTGATTTCCAATAAATTAAATTCGAAGAAATCTTATAAAACTCATCTCTGGTCGGATAGAATGTGTGATGAAATTAGAAACAAACCTAAAAATTAAAATGTAGAACGACATGTCAAAAAAATCAAAACAGGTTCGAACACACTTTGCTTTTTGTTGTTTACACCATTCTACATTCTATCATACATGAAAATTTTGACATGTCGTAACACACTGTAGGACAATGTAAAGCTGCTGTTAGCAACACTGCTAATAAAAGCTTTTTATCAGCTACTTGATACGAGATGCTACTGTTTGGCAGCACTGAGTCTGAGTCGAAAACAGCAACAGCATTTGTATCATTTCCTCGTTCGTATTTTCGTATAAAGACAAAGTATCGCTTAGTTTGCGAGAGTACTAGTCATAGACACTGAATTATATTTATTTACATATGCTTATGTTTATATATATAATTATTTTTAGCATTTTACTGTAGGGAATTACATTAAAAAATAAATATATTCTGAGTTATAAAATTGTGGCATATTTAAATAAGTTTATTTCTTTTATAATTCTTAAAAAACATATTTTTTAAGAATTATATTGTGAGCTTAATGTCAAATAATTCATGAAGCAACAGGTTGCTACAACAACAAAGTTCTTTGCAGAACTTAAACCAAGCTGACTAGACCATGGTTTCGTCGGACGCTACTCCGACTCATCAGTAGTCTCAGTGGTTCTAGCAGTCCACTAACTTTGACAAGCTAATAGGCGCAAGATCAATAAAACCAAATAGGAATTATAGAAGCGCTATACTTTGTCAAAGCAATGTTTTTCTACTCTTATGCTAGTCGCAAAATTTCAAAAAGTTGACTGCATTGATTCTGCAAAGATTTTGTTGTTGCGCTTTTTTGTTCACTTCGATCATGCTAATCAAAAAGAGCTTTTAAACACACAATGGAAAAGAAAGAAAAAGCCTTGTACTGCTTAATGCTATGTTTATGAATAATTTTCTATGAAGTTTTTTAGATGGTATTTAATTTCAAATTTTAATAACTTTTTAGGGTAGGCTCTAAAAAATAAAGTATGCAATAGCTTAAGTTAAGAATGACGCTTTGAATTAGTGAAAGAATTATTAAAATCGGTTCAGTAGTTCTTTAGGTTAGCGTACACGAAGATACGTGATAAGCCTTTTATATAATAGTATAGATTATTAACAAAAGTAGAATGCGTTTCTATTTTTTTTTCCAATACGAAATCGAGTTCACTGATTTAAGAGTTTGCACCACTGAAATTTTTCCCGAATTATGTACAAAAGCGTAAACAAAATATAGTACCGATATCAAAATTTTTTGTACACTGGGTTACATTCATATAGTTTGCTTTAAAACTTAATAGCATTCTTTGAAATGTTAAAGTGATTGTTGTTTCTATTATTTTTTCCATCACTGTACGTCCCATGATTTTTCACACTTTTGCAGGTAAAAAAAAGGTTTGCGCGACACTTGTTTAGTAATTTGGAGTCTCTGAACACGAATTTAGTGTCAAATTCGCAAATTTCCCAGCTTTTCGGAGTGGTCGTCGAAGGGTTAAGGTCGTCAAAAGCTACTGAACATCTTAATTGAAACTTTTTTCTATGAGACTGCTCTGAATTTTTTAACTATATTAAAAAATAATATAACTAGGCTACCCTATCCATGTTTTTTTTTTTGTTTTTTTGTTCTCAAAGCTATTGAAATTATTGCACTTGCATCATCCACCTAAGAATTGCACATAAAGGATGTGCAGGAATATGTGTGCACATTTATATGCATACGTTTTTACAGTTGTCGTTGTTGTTGTTTTTGTTGTTGTTGTTGTTTGTTGTTGTCACTCTGGTTGTTTTTGTTGCAAAATGCTATTCAACTGTTGCTTCCGGTTTCGCGCGTTTATTATGCGTTATGCTGCTCTGCTGCCATAGAATGCCCTACAGCGAGTATCGAGCGCGTAAAAACAACAACTTTTATAGGTTAATGACATGGTAATGATTCCTAGCTGGGCTTTAAGCTGTCATGCTCTGAAGCTTCTTTTGTACTAAATAGATTTTTATGCTGATAAAACATAAGAGAGTGGCAACTCTAGGGTATCATTTGCTGCTATAAAAATTATATTGAAGTTTGTATGCAACGTTATGCTTTACATTTTTAAATACAGCATCAAATTGAGTAACAAATTAACTGTAAAAATAAATGTGTTTTCTTTTTGTTCAGTTGGCGCCAATGTTGCAGCAACATCAGCAGCATCATTAGTGCGACAACAGCTCGTTGCTATGGGGATGGCTACTATGTTCTGGTGCAGTAAGTATGAATATTTCTCATTAAGGGTAATTTTGTGTATGTCTTTGTATTTTAAGCAACGGAAAAACATTTTCTTTTGTAGAACATTGCATAAAAAAAATAAAACGACAACGTTCTGCTAACGTCAGATAAGAAAATATATTGGATCAATTTGCTGCAAGCATAGATAAGTTATAAATATTTTTTTTTTTTATTAAAATCTGAGTAAAATATTGTTAACACCGGATGTTGGCAAATGGCTTTTTGTTGTTCTTTGATTTTTTTTTTGTGTTCTCTTTGCATTTGCTGTGAGTTGTAGATAATTTCCTATACTTTGGGGTGTTAAGCGACGACAAAATAGAAGACAAATAAATTAAATTGCTTGGGCACAGTGTTAAAAAAAATAAATATTATTATTTAGTTAATGTGGCTCATTTTTGGCATCAGTTGAGCTGCTTTGTTGCGACCAAAAAAAAAAATTAACAGGAAGAGGAAATTGCCAGATCCGGCTGTATAAAAGCAATACGAAGCACAACAGGCAAAACCCAAAACAAAACAAAACCAGGCAAAAAAGACGCGTTTCGATTAAACCAGAAGATCCGCAAGGCTTTGTGCTTTTGTCAACGTCAGAACTTCCTGAACTGCAGTGCTTGAAGTATGGATAGCAATTACTTATCGTCAAAAAGAATATAAAATAAATTTTAGAAAAGCAGTCTAAGCAATTTTATAGAAAGCCAAATATATTTAGTGGAGTGTAATCTGAAGTATTATGATGAGTAATGGAGGGTATCCTCCTCCTCCTGCGTTCACTCAAACTTCCTTGCATTGTGCCATGTCCCCAAGGCTCAAAAACTTTCCCTAAAAAACTTTCTTAGTCGCCTATGGTTCTTTTGAGAAATCGACGCAATATTCTTGATTTTGATTTTTGCTTTATTTTCATCCTTAGGATCTTGAAAATATGAAGTCAAATGGATATTTCCCTATCTAATTGATTTTTCGAGTCATAGCGTATTACATGAGAGTGCGTCCGCCGAAAAACAAGTATAAATGCGCGTTTCTCGAAACACCTCTTTTTCCGCGCTGTACACGATTCCTCTTCGAATCGATTGACCGATTTCGATTTTTGACGGCTCAAATTAAAGCTTGTTCAATTTAGAGGACCTTCAGGAAGCATTTTTTCCCAAAAAAATTTTTATCTAAATTTTTTTGATGTAAAGTAAAAGAAAAAGGAGGAAAAACAGGTTTTTTTCTTTTAAAGGGCAGCCATTTTTTTAAAAAGGGTTTAATTAAAACCGGAAAATTACAAGGCCCCCCAAATTTCATCAAAGATAACAATTGTTTGGTTTTTTTCTTTTCAGGTCGATTGGCAGGGCTGTAGAGTGTACAGCGCACATCGGCTATCGCTGCGCACGGCTATGATCAGACCTTCAGCCGCCATTTTGAATTATTTTTCATAGAAAGAAGTGTATAATGTTCTTAAAATATACATAAATAAATGCCACAAAAGATTTTTTCAAAAAAAGATTTACGTTCGCTCAAAAAAAAAACCCTGCAATTACATTACGTTTCTACTAGAACCTCCATTTAATGCATCGAAAAAATCTCCATTTATTACAACCTCACACAAGAATTATAGTTCATATGGAAGCAGGACATTCATAAAGATAATCCTTTGTAAAAATAGGTTTCGTATCGACCATTCAATGTCAACCATGTCGATATCGATGTCAAATAAATTCATATCGTGCGACTTCTTTTTAAGTTCACTTGTATGTTAAAAAGCCAAAATCCGTTCTCTTTGATCCGAACATTTTAAAAAATTTGACTTAAAAAAAACCTTTTTTTTAAAAATTTAAAAATGAAAAAATTGTTGGCAAAAATGCCATTTTGAGAAATTTTTTATTTTCGAAAAAAAAACACGTTTGAAATGTATTCAAATAATATTTAGCAATATAGTCATCATCCTTTAGTTATCAGCTCTTAAAGAGTAGCTACAGTGTCAGATATCCCACTGATCTTTTTACAGAGTTGAAGTAAATAAGAGGATCTGTAAAATCAAATAAGGATAGTTATTGTGACCATGTTAGAATTATAAGGTACGGCCGACTCGCTTAGTGCCCTCACGCGTCAACGAAGTGTGGAGAATAAAAAAGGTGGCTTATTGTCAAAATGGTGAAGTTCGTAGAAACCTCAAATGAAATAAAAATATTATGTTTTCAAGTTCTAAATATGCGGACACGTGTGTTAAGTTTGTGTTAATTTGAGTGAAAATATTGTAAAAACATTGTAAATAAATCTATAAAATGCCGAGGAAGAATTCAATTGGCAAAAAAGCTTGTAAAAAGTTTAACTTAAAATCAACTGCGAAACATGAACATAAAGAAACTCGAGATGAACAGCAGATTTTGACAACCAGCCCGCTTTTCTCTGCTTTCTACTTCATTGCTTCCCGAGTCGGCCCTACCATGATTGTGACGGAAGTTCAATTTAGCCTCTATGGTTAGAAAGTTCAGGGTGCGCCATATTTTATATCGTTATGTAAACATTGAATAATTCTGACATTTATCACTTGATTGATTTATATGGATATTTTTTTTAAAAGGTCAATTCAGTAAAATTTTAATTATGAATCGCGTTACACCAAAATCATCGCTATACCGCCCGAAATGTTCGAAAAACTGTTGGAAAACGCAGCATAAAAGGGCATATTTTACATTTTTGAATATATACATTCAATAGAGGCGGCTTTATGATTGATGTTGTATTCAAAAAGTAATACAGTTTTTGTTTTTTTAGTTATTCATTATTCACATACCGACATAAAATATGGCGTACCCATGTAGATTTTTTCACTTAAGCTAAATACGAGGGCATTTTTATTAGACTTTTTAAATAAAAGGGTATCTTTTCGGCAAAGCAGCATATTTTTCAACATAGTCTCCCTTTAGATCAGTGGTGATCAACGTACGGTTCAAACAACAACGAGAGCTTTCCGAGTGCTCAGCATTACACTGAAACATGAAGTTGTTAAAAGCTCTCACAACATTAGGTGCAAGGAAATCTTGTCGAGTATTTGATTTTCAATATAAGCATTTCTTTTTTACTCTTGTGTTTGTTTTTTGCTATTTTAACATTATAAAAAAGTTAAAGTGAAGAATAGAATGTGTTAATATTTTTACTGAAACATTGCAAAATATTTAAGTACATTCATAAATAAAACAGCGAACAACTCACATACCACATGAGCGCTCGAAGCATACTGACTTGAAATTCAAAGCACAGCAGAAAAAACAAACTTTTACGTAGTGTACAGTGTTGCCATATTTTTTTTAAAAAAAACTTAAATTTCCAGAAAAACAAAAATTGTTTTTTGGTGAAAAAACTTGATATTAAAAATTAACTAAAACCTGTATTTTTAAAATGGGTGCTTTAAAATTTTTGGCAATTCGCTTTGTTCTTTCGTTGTCCCGTTATTTTGGCCACTTCATTTCTCAAGAAAAATACGGAAGACTTCATCATCAACTCTGAATATATGTAAACTGAAGCGTCAAGTTTAAAAAGGAATGCCAAAAATTGACCGCCAAGACTCGACCGAGATAAAAGAACAGCAACAATGACAGCAACAATAATAGCAACAGCGCTGCCATAAAAATAAACTTTGAAAAGGAGTGAAAAGTAGTAGTAGCAGCTTCAAATGATGCTTATGTTTTTGTAGTAACATACAATTTAGTTTATCTATTTGATGCTTTGATTTACTAAAATAGAAAGCATCGTTATAAGGGGGAAATATACCTAGAACTTCTTACATTTTCTTAAAGCTTTAGGTGTCAAGAATATGTGGTGAAAATTTCAAGTCGATATCTCAAAAAATAACAAAGTTATAGCTGGCCCTTATTTTCAAACGCGTTTTTCTCGAAACCATGTTATTATTATTAAAGTCGGTGACCAAGATTTCTCGAAGCTCAGTGAACCGATCGTTTTGATTTTTTTGCAGGCTTGTTTTATACATAATAATCTCGTACTTGTCATAGGATATTTTTTTCGTAGCTTCATTAATTTTTTATAGGCAAAATAATGACGAATTTTTGGTCGAAAATCGTTAATTTACGTTCGGAAGTCCGCCATTTTGTGAAAAAACAAATATTTTTAAAATCGGCTATGACAAGTAAGAGTTTTAAGTATCTTGTTTAATAATATATTTAATTTTTTTTTTTCAGTTGAATTTAGGAGGAGCAATCTTGGTCACCGCATTTTCAGAGCGCTCTACAAAAAATGCTGTATCTACCTTAATATTAATTATTTTTTAATAAAAAATCACTAAACATACTCTTGAATGTGTATATTTTAAGATATAAAAACACTCATTTAAAAATATCCCTTAGGTCTCCTTAAAAAAATGCACAAACATGACTTTTTTTCTTCGGCCGCTAGGTATATTTCCCCTTTAATCGTAAAAACTTGAAAAACTGGGTAAAATAAAATAAAACTTTATTTTTTAGGAAAAAACTTGAAAACTTTCTACCCTCTCAAAAAACTGGCAAAACAAGTTTTATCTGCCCACATGGCAACACTGGTAGTGTACAAACACAGCGAGCCGATTGCTACTTCGTGTGCAAAAGCTCAACAACACACGATGCCCGCGGGCTATGGGAAACCATCTAGTGAGCACCACTGATTTAAAACAAAGAAATTTTTGCGTCTATGTAAGAGAGCTTTAAGCTTCTTCACTGAGAGAAATCTTTTGTGTAAGCCTTCTATTAAACAGTTCTTCGATGTTTAAATTTCTGATTAAATAAAAATAAACTTTTAAATGGCCTTGAATTTGTAAAAACTATGAAGGGTGTTCACGCTTACGGTTAATTGGGTTCTTATTTTTATGATATTTTATTTTTCTGATTACTTATGTTGTTATATTTTGTTTTGTTGTTGTTTAATAAATCTTATGTTATCATAGTGTTATCTTATGTAATCTTATGTTATCGTAGTGGCGTCCGTGGCGCAGTGGATAAAGTGCGTTACCCATAAGCCAGAGAACCCTGGTTCAATTCCATCTGACAAAGAAAGCTTTTTTCAGTTGAATTGATTTTTCTTTTTGGATGTCACCTCTCTGCAAACAATGGCAAACCTCGGAGTCGGCATAAAACTAGTAGGTCCAGTTCTCGATCAATTATGTACAAACATTAAAAAATACGCACAACACAATTTGATCATAAGAAGTTCGGTCAAAGTTCATTCAAGGGCTGAAATGGCCAGGTTATTTTTTATATATATATATATAAACGCTTAAAAAATCACCCATCATACTTCACCGTTATAATCTTTTTGCGACATAATTGAGAATTCGATGAACTGAGCACATCTTTGAGCATAAGACTGAGCATAAGACTACAGCGGTTTACGAATGGATTCAAAATGTAGGAAGGCGAATCATTTGAAGGACATTTCTCTGTAAGCCATTTCTTAAGATTACTCGCCGCTTCTGCATCATTCTTCTGATAAAAATATTTACGTTAAATGGACGCGTCAGTCCGAATTACGGTTTTGGCAAAACCATTTTTATCCGAAAGTTAAGCAGCTTTCAAAGTGTTGAAATCACCTATCATCAGGTTCTCGTCAACCTTGATCAGAATAAAATAAGAATTATTTTACACTGGATTTCTCATCACTGTGGCTTTGACTGGCTAAACTAAGAGCTACGTACTTACCTTTTACTAGGCTTAGGCATTTCAGTTCACCACAAATATCGCTCTTTTTAGTTCAATCGTATTTAATGAACTAGTTCGTTCACTTAGTTCTTTTAGTTCATTCATTCTTTTAATTCATTGCATGTTTTACTTCGTTTGTTCTCTTAGTTCGTTAGTTCTTTTAGTAGGTTCGTTCTTTTAGTTCGTTAGGTCTCTTAGTTCAATTGGTCTTTTAGTTCGTTTCGTTTACTCGTTCATGTCCAGGTATATAAAATGAAACAAACTAAAGCGGTAAGTTCATTCACTGCATATGCATATGCGTCCGTCTACTCGCTGAACGCAATGCAATAGAAATATGTGAAAGCTTACAGATGAAAGTTCGTTTACTGTATTTGCATATGCGTCCCTTTACTCGCTACGCAAGCAAAGTCGAAAATATTTCAACTTTTCTTGCGTAATTTGTGTTTTTTGACATCTCGTTACTTATAACGAATAGAGAGAAGAAATAAAAGAAACGAGTCAGAAACTCATTACTTTGAGGGATGGCTCTTCTAAATAAATCTTTAAAAATTAAAAATGTCTATAATTTTTCATTGTTAATTTCTCAAAAGAACTTATTGCACTCAGGATTTAAGATTTTTTTTTAATAATAAATGAAGACATTTTAAGTATTTTTGTGAAAATACGATAAAAAAATTCCCCATTAAGAACATACCAAATATTTTACAAGTTTGTAGCCCTGCTTAGTCTGGACGTAAAACGCAATCATTGAACTCTGCCATAATTTTCTTGCGTAAATTGTACCAGCGAGTAGACGGACGCATATGCATATGCAGTGAATGAACTTCCCGCTTAAGTATGAATATGTGATAGCCATCAAATCCACCATTTCTATTAGGGCAGACACAAAAGGAGTCTCAAAACAAGGACTCAAACCATAGCTTGGTAAATTTAGTTAGTTTTACTCTCGTTCGTTTTGTTTCTACTCGCTGCAATATCAATTGAACTAAAATGAACTAAAAGAACGAGAAATACTGAACTAGTTCACATAGTTGATGAGTGGGAATCGTTCAATTAAACTAGTGCGTTCATAAACTACCCAAGCCTACTTTTTACAAAACCCGAACCAATCGGTGCTGTTAATGGAAGTTTCTTCAAACCACAAGCTAAAACAATCAAGCGAATCAAGCGAACTAGGCCCAAATTGCATTAAACTTGTATTTGCTGAACTTCCAATTAAAGAATACAAAATCCTAATAAACTTGGAGAAAAACAATCAGAATGATGATAAGAATTATAATTGGAGGTTGTAAGATAATGAATCACCTTCTAAAAAAGATTTTGTCAGTAGATTTATTTTTAGGTTCCGCATGAGGGTTTAAGAAAACTCGAACAATATTTTCATGGAACCCCCAGATCTTTTTCAAGTAAGAAGCTTATACAGCGAAACAGTCTCAGGTTGACATCTGACTGTCCTTTGCCTCGAATAATCCTATGTTTATTAAAAGAATACAAGTGCTTCTACTTACACATTAGGTATCACACGGAGCCGCAGTGTCATAGTTGTATAAGCACTCCACAAACTCTATCTACCTATGTATCTTATGGTGGTTCAACATGGATCTTTGATACCAGAGGTGCCATTTGTTAATCGGTTTTTTTTTAATTTATTCTATAACCTTTGATGTTCAGTTGCTTAGTACTTCTAAGATTTGCACTTAGTACTGCCCGATATGGTGTCCTGTGAATATGGGGATTGCAGCCTACTTTCAATATTTATCCACTTAAATCTAAACAGCATTTTGGAAGAGCTTCAGAAGGCTTTTTTTGATTGAAGTGCAAAAATAAGAGTTACAAAGATATATCCTTCTATTTTTTTTTTCATGCCACCCCCTTTGCCTCTTATCATGCCTACATTCTAAAACCAAGCAATCAGTGTTGCATATAAAAACGTTTATTTTGCCATTTTATTGAACTGGCTTAAAAGTGGAAGGCGATTCGGTCGGGATAAACGAGTTGAAAATAAATCATTTAAATAGGAGCACAAGCCACACAAGCAGCCACACAAAACACTGAGGTTCAGCTTAAAGCGAAATAAATTTCTATTTGAAGCACATAAAAAGAAGAAGCAAAACAAAAACAAAAAACCAAAAAATAAAAATAAGCAGTAGAAAAAGAAAGGATAGAAAAAAAAGGAAATAAAATATAATAAAAAACTAAGAGCGTGTTAAACGAAATTTGCATGAGTGTTTGTGACTAATCGTGTGTTTAAGTACGAGTATGTGTGTGTGTGTGTGTGTGGGAATGTGCACTGTGGGGTAGACCGTATTAGGCAGTGGTTTGTCCTAGAATTAGGGACCGGCGAGGTTATTGTCATGTTTAAGCTGCTCAACATTATTTTAAGCCACAACGGCAACCCGAAAGAGGCGGACTGAGTGGGTGTGTTTGTGTGTGTGTATGAGTATGTGTGGTTTTTTGACAATTTTTGGCATATTTTTTGTTGCTTGTTTTCTGTTGCTTAAAAAAGCATATGTTGCATTTGCTTGGTTTCGTCCTTGCCACTGAGACGCAGCAGCAGCAGCAGCAGCATTGGTAGCAACTTTTTTACATATGTTGGCGATATATTTTAATCAAGATGCTGCTCCGAAAATTTGTTGCGCTCATTTTGTAGCTCTTTTTCTCTACGTTCTTTTTTGAAGATAAATTTTTTCCCTGACATTAGTTGTTTAAGTCCTGGCTTTGTATTTATGGCGTTGAGGCGGGTTAAGGATTTGCATAAGCTTGGATAAGGAGATTTTTTTTTGTTTTTTTTTTGTGTGAAAACTGCTTTGGCGCGCTTGTTATTTATTTAAATTAAATAAGCAGTGGAAAGGATATTTGTGATTTTTTAATAGCACTCTTTAACCCTTTGTGGGTCACTGGGACATAAATGTCCCACCTAAAATTGTTGCTTCCAAATGTGTTATTATTGTAGTTTATTTTCAAAATGGTTAACATTTAATATTTTATGGTACTGGTACTGTTACGGAGACAAATTTTAATGGTAATTTTTCAAAATTTATTTTTATAAAAAAAAAGAAAGATGCTAAAAATCATATCTTGATAAAATTATTTTTCAAGTTGTCCTTTCAAATATCATTCATTAGTATTTTACTCCTAAATATTATTTTTTTAATTATTTTATTCTATTTGCATTTACTGCCATTTCTTGTAATTACACTCACAATATTCAACATAAAATATAAAAATTTTAAAAAGTTCTCTGCTGGCAGCCCTGCAACAATTTCACTAGAACGCCAACCACAAACGAAGCACATTGAAAATATTGCAAATGTGCTCTAATTATGCATTTAATAGAAATTAATGTGGTTTGTGGGTGTGCATGTGTTGTGCACATACATTTTATTTATAAATATGCATGTTTGCTTGGTAGCACATGTGAGCTGCATGAGTGTTCGCATTTATATTTGTGCAACAATTGCTGCAGGCGCTTAAAATGTTGCATCATTATTTAAAACTTTGTTGCCGCCTTGTTGTGTTTGGCTTAAAAAGCTTTAAATTTTGCCAGTGTGTGTATGTGTGTTTGTGTGTGTTTAAATTAAAACATTTTTAAATTTAAATATTTTTAATGGAATCACATAATGGAAAAATAAACATTAATTAAGCTAATCCTTAAAGTAGGCAACAATTTTTTGGAGATAAAAAAGACATTTTTTTTAAAAATTAATATGAAATAAATGCTATTTTGCATTTATTGCAATTTTTAAGCTGGAATATTAAGTCATAGAATTAATGCAAGTGTTGAAATCAATTTTTATAAGCGTCTAAAAATATGCAATAAAATTTTAATAAAGTTTATCTCCAAAATAACACATTGTTAACCATTAATTTTAATGTTTTTATGTGTACAGTTTATTAAAATTGTGTTAAAAGATTCAACTCTAAGCGATAAGTTAATCAAATGGTTATTTGCTTGATTTCACAGCTCTACAAAAAAAAAAAAAAAAAAAAAATATGTATGTATATTATAAAAAAAAAGAAAAATATAACCCTGGATCTTGACCTAACTAACTATTTTAAACTGAATGCACTGAATTTTAGGTAATTTCTTAAGTGAATCACTTAAATAAGTGAACTTCTTGCCTATTCTACATCAACAACTATTGATGATTTTTTGCCTATTTACTTATCATCATTACCATCCTCCAACTATTTCCTTCAGCAAAAGGAATGTATTTATTTTTATGTGATTCCTTATGTTTACGTTCCGTTGGTTACTTATGATACACAACCTAAAAAAAAAAAAAAGAAAACACCATTGATAGCTGAAATGCAAACATCTTAATGTGTTTTTAATTATCTATTGAATTACTTAATGTATCTGCGTGGTAGCGAAATCAAAAATTTTTTTATGATGCTGCAATATAGGGGATTCATGAAAGACTTTCATTATAATTTTTCTGTTGACAGACTTTAATACTTTTTGTCGATAAGATGTCGATGTGACATGCGTCTCACCGAGGGTGGAACTTAATAAAAATTTATTATTTTTCAAATGAATAAAGAAAACATACATGACATGAATTAAACGAAAAAATATTTGAGTTTCTTAATATAGCAATACTTATGACTCACCCTGTTATAAGAAATAATGTTTGGTTGTATAAGGAAATTCATCGATTAAAATAGGTTCCTGATGCCAAATTTACTTTACTAACTAAACTAGGGGATATATAGGAGCGTTAAGAGGTCAAAGAAGTGTTTTTATACCTTTTAACTTTTAATTTAATATCAAACAGGATCATGTCAAAAATTGGGTTGCCCGGTGTACCATGGTTTATCAAAATTAACCTATTATTTTTTCCATCTCTCATAAAAAATAATCATATCTCCTCAACGAAGTGTCGTCCAGACATCACCACCATGGGAAGGTGTTTTCCAACCATAAATTTGATATCAAACACGATCTTGTAGAAAATAGCGTTGAACAGCTGCACCATGGTTGTCAAAAACACCAACCCGTTTTGGTTCCATGGTTATTATTATTATTATTATTTATTTGTTTGTTTTTAAGTAGAAGAAAATCATTATAAAACTTAAAGTTATTGCACAACTTACAGAGATTTGGTTAAATACCTTACAAAAATAAAAGCTCATAGTGGGTTAAAAAAAATAATTTTTGTTTTAGAAAACATATTCGTTTAAGGCAAAAAATCTACTACAAAAAACCTTGAATATAACAAAAATAATATGAAAATTAATGAAATTAATTAATGTACATAAAAATCTCAAAATTTTCAAGAAACTAAATTATACAATTCAAAAGTTCAATTGTCAAAATAAAGACTAGAAATCAAATCATTATCTGACATATTGCAAAGAAGTATAAAGCGTTCTGTTATTTTTATAATACGATTATGTATATAGTCAACATTACTTAATTTATGTAGATGTTTAGTGGAATAATGCCAAGGAAGCTTTAAAACCATTTTTAATAATTTGTTTTGACATATTTGAATTTTTTTGATGTGGCTTGTTGCACAAACACCCCATATAGGGCACGCATACAACGCAATTGGTTGGAAAATTGATTTAACAATAATTAATTTGTTATGATTACTAAGTTTAGAGTTTCTATTTATGAGAGGGTATAAGAGTTTAATTGCTATATTAAACTTGGTTTTAATGTTGTGAATATGGTCACTGTAAATTAGTTTTTTGTCAAGGTATACACTATACCTATACCACTATAATCCTATCTTCTGAACGAAGCGTCGCACTGTGGGATTTTGGCTGCAAAAACCCCCTTTTTTGAGTGTAAAATATCAAAAATGTAATGATGCAGTTTTGTAGAGAATTGTTTAATTAAGATAAATTCATCATACAATTTTTTCTACAATTTTTTTTTTACAAAATAACGCGGTAAAGTCACCTAAACGAAATTCTGCAGTAACTGCCTTAGATTTTCATCCCATTTCAATGGGCTGGAAACATAATTTCTTTTTCTCGTATCTATATGATGTAAGTATATTTGAAAAATATAGTATTTCAGCATTAATTTAGAAGTAAAGGAATTGCATTACCGTAATATTTTAATATATATTTAGGTTCTTTTTTGAAGGCACTCAAAAAGTCAGTGTTTTTAGTTCTTCTTGGACAAAAAAAAGGTGAGCGTTATCGATCGTTGCGTTCTGGTTGCAAAAAAATGAAAGGTGGGACTGTCTTCTTTAAATTTACTCAAAAAAATCCACCAACTTTTCTCAATATTTTACAAACGCATAAATTTTATAAAAAAAGTCAATAGTATTACAACTATTCAGTTAAGGAATTCAATGATTGCAAATATCGTAGTAAAAGGTACAAAGCTGCCGATTTAACATCCCAGTACAGCCAACAACAATTAAAGTAATTTATATAGATGTAAGTGCTGCTTGGCATCGATCACAAACTACAAAGGCTTAAATCTGTTTTTTTGAAAATCGTGAAAAATTAAATTTATCATATGGGCGTTGGGCGTGGCACTTAAAATTTTAATATAATTGAGGACTCAAATGCAACCACTGGTAGTAATTTTTATTAATATACATATGAAAATAAGGAAAATACAACGTCTTTTAGTTTTACGTCATATGGGAGGTAGGCGTGGTTGTGGGCGGATTTTAACAAAAATTTATTTTTCATCTAATTTGGCAATATGAGAGATGTGTGCCAAATTTCAAAGCCCTACCTCGATTCCTTCGATTTTTTGCAGCAGCTTGTATGAAGAAATCCCACTGTGCGTCGTCGAGATGTCCCCACCATTGGAATGAAAATGTTTTAATCTTTAGTTCGATATCAAATATAATCCTGCAGAAAATAGAGTTGCCGCGATAAACCATGTTTTACTAAAATTAACCTGCGTTGGTTCCATCTATATCTATGTATATCTATATCTATATCTATATCTATATCTATATCTATATCTATATCTATATCTATATCTATATCTATATCTATATCTATATCTATATCTATATCTATATCTATATCTATATCTATATCTATATCTATATCTATATCTATATCTATATCTATATCTATATCTATATCTATATCTATATCTATATCTATATCCATATCTATATCTATATCTATATCTATATCTATATCTATATCTATATCTATATCTGTATCTATATCTATATCTATATCTATATCTATATCTATATCTATATCTATATCTATATCTATATCTATATCTATATCTATATCTATATCTATATCTATATCTATATCTATATCTATATCTATATCTATATCTATATCTATATCTATATCTATATCTATATATATATCTATATCTATATCTATATCTATATCTACATCTATATATATATATCTATATCTATATCTATATCTATATCTATATCTATATCTATATCTATATCTATATCTATATCTATATCTATATCTATATCTATATCTATATCTATATCTATATCTATATCTATATCTATATCTATATCTATATCTATATCTATATCTATATCTATATCTATATCTATATCTATATCTATATCTATATCTATATCTATATCTTTATCTATTTCTATCTATCTATATCTATACTATTATCTTATGTATATTACGCAAACCCAAATTTTGTCCGGCGTAAGGCTTTTTAAGTACAAGTCCAATTTTAATAAATTTAGTATGGTTTGATAGGCTTAGACCTGTAGATGTGCAAACTGGACTTTTTATTTCTTAAAAATTTATATATTTTAAGTTATAGCTTATTAAAGTTTGCATATAATTGTTGTTGTTACGTTGCTTTTTCTTTTCTTAACAGTAGCTGAGAATAACGTTATCAAACTCAGAGCAAAACTATTCACTGCTCACATTTCGCTCTCTTCTGTCTCTTCTTAATTGAGCGTCTGTTAATGAGCGGCGTCAGCGGTCAGCGCCAATTATTATAATTTTTATTGTTGATGGGTGCAGAAACGCGCACCAGTGGTTGCTAGTATACAATGAAAGTGAATATTTTTTGTTGCCACTAAACTCCAAAACTACTGGTCCGATTTTTATGAAATAAGTTTTAAAATATCACATTTATACTACAAAAGGATATAGGGATATTTTCTTTACGAAATTTTAAAAATAAGTATCTTTAATTAAGTGTTAAGTTTTTTCAAAAATCATCCACAATGCACAACACAACAAAATAAATAAACAAATACATACAGTGCCGTGCAACCAATTAGCAACGATTTAACTAATCGTACAATTTTTTGTACTACATAACATTTTAAGCATCGATGAGATGAAGTGTCATTGCTTTCTGTATACGGCAACTCTGCTGTCGATAAACTATCGGAATTTGTTGAGTTGAACTGTTCATAAGCCCGTTATGAGCATGTTTCAAAATAAAGACGAATAACGTCCGTGCATGTAATTAGCAACGCGGGACTTTTTCAGTGTTTTATTTAATTTTTTGGAAAATTAAAGGTAGAATTCTAGTTGATTGAAAAAAATATAGATTGTGTTTGACATTTTTAGTGTTTTCTAGCGATTTTTAATGTGTAGAAACAAATCTTGCAAAGAAAGCACACTGACCATAACCGTCCAGAAGCACAAGGACGGACAGTCTTAAGGCGAAATTAAAAAGCCTTTAAAAGTATCTAAAACAATAATATTTAATGCTGTTTAATACATTAAAAAAATATGTAAGACTGTTAAAAAGGTATCTCGCAAACGTAGAGCGCGTAAAACTACTGCTAGAGAAGACGAGCTAATAGTGCGAGAATCTAAAAAGTTTCCTCAAAAGACAGCCAATGAAATTCGTATGTCAATTTTTGGTGAAGAAGACAGCTCACCTTCTGTAGATACCATCAAAAGAAGATTGAGAGAAAATGGGCTATTTGGAAAAATTTCCAAATAGAATTTCTGAATATCAATTGATTTTTCAAAATTTCAAATGAAATTTCTCAATTTCAGTTGATCTTTTCTGAATTTCAAATGAAATTTCTCAATTTCAATTATACTCTTCTGTACTCCAAATTTTTTTTTAATTTCAATTGATATTCTCTAAATTACAATTGGAAATGGTGTTGTTTAGCCTGTGATGGAAATTCGACCATATAAAACTCGATTTTTCGAACCGAACTGACCTGAATTCTGAATTCCAAATGAAATATCTGACTTTTAATTGATATGTTCTAAATATAAATGAAATTTCTCAATTTCAGTTGATCTTTTTTTGGATTTGAAATGGAATTTTTGAATTTCAATTGATCTCTTCTGTATTCAAAAAGATTTTTTCTGAATTTCGAATGAAATTTCTAAATTTGAATTGATCTTTTTTAAATTTCAAATGAAGTTTTTCAATATCAATTGATCTTTTCTGAATTTCAAATGGAATTTTTCAATTTCAATTGATTTACTCTGAATTATAATTGGAAATGGTGTAATATAGGCTGTGATCGAAATTAAATAACATAAAAATCGATTTTTGTTTTCTTTTTTTTTTTTTGTTTTTGTTTTATAAACATTTGGCAAAGTTTAAAGACATTACATTGAGAAAAACTTTGGGGTAATACAATGAATAAAATTAAAATTAATTGTATTTGAAATGATTAATAGATTAGTTTGATTTGTTTCTTAAAGATTTAATTGAAAAAATTTAATTGGGATGTAGGCATGGTAAACTGTTGTTTATGTTTAGGTTTAAATAACAATAACAACAACAATAAATTTTCAAGAATAATTCGACTTCACAACGCATTTTATTCAAATCAAATTTTAAATGTTAATTGCATTCAAATAAAATTCAATAGAAAATGAATGTGAAAAATATGTTCCGTAACAATTTGTTATAATTTTTACTTTCCTAATGAATTCGCCACCAGTTCTCTGACACAGAAGAGAGCACAATATGAGCGGTAAACTGATAATAGAATAAGAGTCTATTTTGGCGTTAAGTGGCGAGCTTTCTTTCTCTTCAACTTGTGCGGATCGTTTAAATGGAACTTTCTTTGTGTTTACGTTCTGTAGCCGACAAATATACACAGAAAATTGTTCGTCTCTGTTTATGTTCTTCGTGTTTTTTTTTGAGATAAGCAGGTGAAGGTCTACAGAAACTTCACGTTAGAACTCTGATAATTTTGAAAGACCGTTTTTGTTGTACCATGTTAACCGACCTATACTTTCAATTTTCTCTCTGAAATGACTATGAAATTAGCTTTTGACAAATGTCGTTTTGAAAGTATAGTGTTTTTTTCTTTCATTGCTTTGTTTTTGTTTTCGACAGACTTTGCTCCAAAGACTCATCTGCATTTTCAAAAGTTGAACGCTACTTGGCTTTTACTGAAAGTCCTTTGAACAATCACAGCACAATCACTGCTCATGAATTATTTAGATCGAGTTTATTTAAACATGTATTGGTGCGTATGACTTTAACAGTAATTGTATTTGTGTGTGTGTGTGTGTGTGTGTGTGTGGGACATTGGGCTTATGAAGTAGCCTTTGTGTGACTGCTGCTTGTATCGAAATGCCAAAAATCCTTTTGGATTTCAAATGCAACAAAGCGGCTTGTTTGCTTGCATTGTTTTTGCTCTTTGGCTTAAACAAATTGTTGTTTTTACTGCTGAAATGAGTCACATAGAATCACACACACACACGCATATCAGTATTTTCTAAAGGACAAATGTACACTCTGCAGCATTCGAACAAAAAAGGATTGCTTCGGCTTTTGATTAGCTTGTTAAAATTACACTCATGATCGAGTGGCTGCAAGACTGCTGCATGCTGCCAGAAAACATTGAATAATGCTTCATGCTTTCTTGGGGGTGTGTACGATATGTGTGTGTGTGTGTGTGTGTGTGTATGTGCGTATGTTTGTTTTTGCGTCAATGCGTTCAGGTGTAAAAGCTATGAGCAAGTGTGAAACGCATACAAATCATTAATTAAAGCTTCCTGCCAGCTCCAACAACTCCTTCCGGTTAGGCTCAATCCAACAGCTCAATCTTTGTGCCATTCTAGATATCCGCTTCGAGTGTTGTAAA
This sequence comes from Pherbina coryleti, assembly GCA_943735915.1. Taxonomy (NCBI): domain Eukaryota; kingdom Metazoa; phylum Arthropoda; class Insecta; order Diptera; family Sciomyzidae; genus Pherbina; species Pherbina coryleti. Next base: position 139,104,591 of record OX030951.1, read on the forward strand.
GAAATTAAAAACTTAAGAAAATTAAGGCTAGCTGACAGAGCTATGTACATTCCATAGTTGGAATTTGGTTTGTACAGGAGCAAGAAGGGGTGAAAAAAATTCCAATCAAATAACCTTTCAATCACAAAATTGCAATCATTTTCACCTCAACAGCAAAAAAGGATCAACTCATAAAAAAAAAAATAAAAAAAAAACCAAAGACAAAACAAAAAGCAAAGCTCACAAAATTCCATATTGCAGATGAAAATTGAAAATTGTAAGGATTTTGGTAGCTTTTAGCAGTGCAAAAAATTTTATAAAAAACAACAACAACAACAACAACTGCATTTACACATACACACACAAACACACCAAATGAATTTTCCGAATTGTGCTGTGAAGTGCTGCAAATAGACAATGCTAAGCCATTTGTGTGAGTATGCACTGGTATGTGTGTGTGTGTTTTTGTGTGAGCGGAAGTGTGTGTGTGTGGTTTTTAGTGCATATATGCTGAGTGCTGATAGAGTATTTGTTTCAATTTTTTTTTCCAACGCTCGATTTTCGATTTTCAACATGATTTTGCTCTGATGAAGCAAAACGTTGTGATGAACAACAGCGTTTGAGTGATATTTGATTCATATATTTTTTTATTCAATGAATTTTGATTGAGAATTTAAGCCTTGAATGCAAAGCATTTTGATGACATTGAAATCCAGTTTTGATGTTCAACAAGCAACAAAAAAGGAAGCGCAACACTGTGTCAGAACGTAAAAAGTTTTTATGAGTTGTTAACTTTTTAAAGTAAACAATTATTAATATTAAAAAATATCGATAAAAATTAAACTATCGATAAATTTTTGTTATACCTATAAGTACACTTGTGAACAACATTTTTTAATAATTTTATTTCGATCAATATTTTTTCATAAATCAGGAACAGCTATGGGCCGAGAGCGCTCTGAGAGCATTGAGAGCAAAGGCTTATGTATCGCAACACAAAACGCAACAACAAATCAAAGACAAAAAACCTACACAGAAACAACACAGAAGCTTTAAATGTAGTGGTCATGAAATACCAAGGAACGGAAAGAACCATTCAAGATTGCAAGTTCTATACAACTTTAGAAACGCCTCACGTTCACACAACACAAACAATTGATGCAAGCAATCGTTTTTGCTCATGAGCGAGAGCACTTAAAAAAGTAACGTGAGCGATTACGAGCATGCACGCAAGCATGACTTTTGTTGCTTACGAGCATCTCATTCAAACCAACTAGCAATTGAACTTCCAAAAAGCCAGTGCAAGGATACAATTTACCTTACCCCGTAAGCACTTGTGAATAGCTTCTTTCAAGAAGCTTTTTCTTTTCCTTTAGAGGTTTGCTCTCATAACAATCTCACTCCAACAACTAATGGTAACGGGTGTATCAACAAGAGATGTACAATTTGCTTTTTGAATAAAACAAACAAATTTTTTCATTTTTCTAAAATTTTTATTGAATTACAATATAGAGATATTGAGGTTATATACGAAATACAATATCTTCTAAATAGACGACTATTGGTCGTTTGAAGCACATAAGAGAATTGCTCTCGCATGAAAACAGCCTCACTCTCACAACTAATGTAGCGGATGTATCAACAAGAGGTGTACGATTTGTTTTTTGAATTAAACAAAAAATTGCTTAGAAGTTGCAAAACTTTAATTGGGTTCTACAGCAGAGACCTGTATGTAAATTATATATAAAATACACGATTTCAATGGCCGCCTCGACTTAGCTTATAGACCTTAATTTTTTTTTCGAAAATTTCGACCAATCTTCCGCATAATTCGGGCTCTATTTCAGCGATGCCACTTAAATGTTAGCTTTCAGAGTCGGAATTGTGAGCTTGGACCTTACTCTTAACATAACGCTAAACGAAGAAGTTTGGTGTTATATCGCAAGATCTTGATGGCCATTTGGTGTCTTTGACAATAACTTCATTGTTTCGCGACTTGCGTGGCATAAAACACCATCCTGTTGGAAATATTTGTCATCTGTGCCCGTATACTCCATCTCCGATCACAAAAAATTGTTTATTATGCCTCTGTAGTGCACAAAATTGACTGTTACAGCTCTTTCATCGGCAATTTCGAAAAACACGACAAACACGTTTTTGCAACACTACATCTCTTGATGATGCACCCTTTAGAAACTGCTTGGAAGCTGACTGAGCTTCGGATGTTGTTTCGTTTCGGACTTTAGAAAGCATCCTAACGAGGTTCCATTTTTAAGGTACATCACAGTCACGCTCTCACAAACACAATAGAACTGTTTGAAAGCTGTCTGACCTTCAAAAAAGTTGCTTTACTAAAACTTTGCGAAGCATACTAGAGAGAAAACGCTCTCACCAGAATAGCCCCGCTCTCAAAAGTGATAAAGATGCTTTTTCGTCAATATATTTGACATGCCCAAGCGTTGAAAAATATTTTAGAGATACTTATGTAGCCTATATTTTCGAGGGTACTCTTTCCGGCTTCATGACAGTTTTCGGATTCAATTGCATTCTTTGACAAAATGGTGGCTTTATTAACAAGAACCACCAAAATTTTGATTTCTTTTTCAAACTCTTTAAATTTATTCTTGGGACAAACATTATTAAGAGCAATAAAAAGCTATTTATTCGGAGTCATATGGATGCGTACTTAAAGAGCCGGTACGAAAAATTTCAGAATTTACGATGGCAGACCCAACATGCCCATCTTTTCAACGAAATTATGGACTATTTTGTAATAAAGTCGATAATATAACAAAAAAAAAAAAAAACGTGCTCACTCATAGTGTTCTTAAGATCGCTAATTATGAATTCGAGGTCAGAATTGTTCTATTGCATAATCCAGGATAGCATATCTTAGTTGCTAGACCAAGAATGGTAAAAAATTTCGTGTTTTCAAATTTTTGCTACAGAATACTGAAATACACATCCGTAAGCCACAGGAAATAGTCATGGAATCAGAAAGAGCACCCTTAGAACACATGTTCCTCGAATTACCATGTCAAATATAATCACTAAGAAAGTAGAAAATTTATGAATTTTATGATATTTTATGCATTTATATGTGTAAATTTATTGACATTTCATAACTAAAAAAAAAATTTTCATAATTGCAACCATCATTTCCTCAGAAGAATATCGACTAATGGACACTTCAAGTTATAGAAATTTTATGAATTCAGTACATGGAGAAAAAAAAACCAAGCATTCGATGCTTGAATCAAGCAAAAAGGCTATCAGTTTACACTCAAGCGTAAATTTCTCAAGTCAAGCATTATTCTGCTGAAATTTCACAAATTTAAAACACATGATATTCAGAAAAAAAAAATTCTCAATTCGAGAAACATTTTCTTAAAACTCAAGAATATTTTTTACCCAAAAATATTCATGACTAATATTTGCTTGAATTGAGATAAATTTGCTTGATTCGAGTAACAATTTGCCGAAAACTAGAATAATGTGATTGATTTGAGAAATTGATTCACCTGGAATTGAGAACAATACTTCTTAATACTAGAATGTTATGTTTGATATTAAAAACTTAATTTTCTTAATAAGAGCAGAATATGCTTAATTCAAGTACAAAATTTGCTGAAAACGAGAATAATTTGCTCAACTTGAGAAATTTGTTTTTCTAGAATTGAGAACAAATTGCTTGATTCAGCACAGATGTAGGATGTAGTAAAACCAATCATAAAAAACTAATCGATTATACTAAATATATCTTGTAGACACTAACATGTTTCCAAATAAAGTAACAAATAAGACAACGCGCCTTTGAACCATGCCATAGTTTGTCAATCCGCACCATCTTAAACATGTTTTCATGTAAACATGTTGTGAATTATAAGCATGCCAATAAAAATTGAAGTGAGAACAATTTGCTTGATTCAAGTAAACAATTTGCTGAAAACCAAAATAATTCTCTGCGTTTGCTTAAATTAAGAAAATATTTCCTTGATTTAAGTCTTGTTGAAGGTTCTAGAAGCAAGTTAGTGGAAAAATTAAAATGAAGCCTACAAAAGTATATTTTTATTGAATATTATGTATAAATATAAGTAAATGCAAAAAATTTATAAAAACATCACAACAAAGCTCTTCGATTCAAGCACTTTTCAACACAAATTACGTCATACTTTTAACAGCTTGCGATGACATTTAAAACAAAAATGTCCTTCAACTACAGCAACTTCCCGTCTCCAGCAACATTCTGACGACACTGAACTCTGATCTGTGTCTGTTGGTGGCAGCAAGATAATAGTGAACAACAACAACAACAAAACATCAACAAAACAAAAACCAAACTCAGCGCAATCAACGATGATTTTTTTCCATGAACCAAAAAGCAGAGAGCAAAGTGCAAGGATGCAATATGAGTCAAGGATAAAGCTGAGTTGAGAGTAGCATGTTATAGTGAAGCAGCATGTTGCCAGTACGCAGTCGCATTATTGTGTGGAAATGTTGCATAGAAAATGTTTCGAATTTCCAGTAGAACGAGTGAGAATTTGTCAGGATTGTCGAATTTCTCTGCAAATAATGTTCTCTGTTTTGAACAGCATACGTGATGTCATGCCAAATAAATGTGAAATATGAAATATTAGAAATGCCATCATCTTAAACAAATTTAAGATTTAGGCAAAAATTATGATGTAGGTATCATGATTATAAAAGTAAAACAAAAATATTAACAATCATGACATCCTTCTGTTCAAAATTGAACCGGACTGTGCAAATAAAACAACAACGGTTAATAATTCTTCAATATTTATGTTATCACCTTGCAAATAATCACCATCGGAGGCGAAACGCATATACCAACGTTTTGACGTGACGAACTTACGTTTTACCGCGCAGGTTTCCAAAAAAGTTGAAAAATGCATTTTTTTCTAAATTCACCGACGTTACACTGAATTGTTTCTAGCTAAGTATAAAAGCTATGACTAAAAAAATGGCCCGACCGTAAAGGTTAATTTTTTGACTTCATTATAAAAACAAAACAAAAATTCATAACGTCATCGGGACGCAGTGGGAGCTGCTTAAGCAACGCAACTGAAAATTTGTTACATGGAATTATTACTCGCTGAGTATAAGTGCAGTATTAAAAAAATGATTCATCAATAAAGGCCTGTTCTAAGCTCTCAAACAAAGTTAGACAAAAAATGTCTGACGTCATGGGGAAACATAGAGAGAAACTCAAAGATCGACAATGCAATATTCATGCAGCGGCGTTGCATTGAATTTTTACGGGTGAGTATATAAACTACGATAAATGTCTAAAAAGGAAAATAAAAGATTTATACTTGGCTTTACGACAAAAATAAAAATAAAAATTCTGACGTCACCAGGTCGTGAGTATAGCAGCATATGTAACAGAAATGTAATATCGTTGCATGGAATTATTACTCCCTCAGGAGACGTGTTGCGGTAAATTTTGTTTTACGACAGCAGATGTGTTATTACGCCTCACAACTAAATTATAAAACAAATTCTTATCGTTTATTTTTCGGGGTGGCAACCACATAATTCAGTAAAAATTCTACAACCACGAAAAAACGTTGCATGGAATTTTAATTCTGTGACTACTGGCGCAACGGTAAATTTTAAGAAACGAAAATGAAGGTGAGGACTTCGGGCATATGATAAAAATAAAAAAAAATTCAACGCGTCTGAGGCCCTTCGGGGAACCGCCTGATGTGACGAATATGCATCACTTGCTGGATTAATTGTATGCAGCTAACGCATAGTTAACGCACCAAGAAAAAGCACAACCAATGAAAAAGCAAATAAAAAAAAGCAAAAGCAAAAGCATCACCAACACCAAAACCAACACCAACACCAACACCAACACCAACACCAACACCAACACCAACACCAACACCAACACCAACACCAACACCAAAACCAACACCAACACCAACACCAACACCAACACCAACACCAACACCAACACCAACACCAACACCAACACCAATACCAATATCTATACCAACACCAACATCAACATCAACATCAACATCAACATCAACATCAACATCAACATCAACATCAACATCAACATCAACATCAACATCAACATCAACATCAACATCAACATCAACATCAACATCAATGTCAACATCAACATCAACGTCAACATCAACATCAACATCAACATCAACATCAACATCAACATCAACATCAACATCAACATCAACATCAACATCAACATCAACATCAACATCAACATCAACATCAACATCAACATCAACATCAACATCAACATCAACATCAACATCAACATCAACATCAACATCAACATCAACATCAACATCAACATCAACATCAACATCAACATCAACATCAACATCAACATCAACATCAACATCAACATCAACATCAACATCAACATCAACATCAACATCAACATCAACATCAACATCAACATCAACATCAACATCAACATCAACATCAACATTAACATCAACATCAACATCAACATCAACATCAACATCAACATCAACATAAACATCAACATCAACATCAACTTCAGCATCAACATCAACATCAACATCAACATCAACATCAACATCAACATCAACATCAACATCAACATCAACATCAACATCAACATCAACATCAACATCAACATCAACATCAACATAAACATCAACATCAACATCAACATCAACATCAACATCAATATCAACATCAACATCAACATCAACATCAACATCAACATCAACATCAACATCAACATCAACGTAAACATCAACATCAACATCAACATCAACATCAACATCAACATCAACATCAACATCAACATCAACATCAACATCAACATCAATATCAACATCAACATCAACATCAACATCAACATCAACATCAACATCAACATCAACATCAACATCAACATCAACATCAACATCAACATCAACATCAATATCAACGTCAACATCAACATCAACATCAACATCAACATCAACATCAACATCAACATCAACATCAACATCAACATCAACATCAACATCAACATCAACATCAACATCAACATCAACATCAACATCAACATCAACATCAACATCAACATCAACATAAACATCAACATCAACATCAACATCAGCATCAACATCAGCATCAACATCAACATCAACATCAACATCAACATCAACATCAACATCAACATCAGCATCAACATCAACATCAACATCAACATCAACATCAACATCAACATCAACATCAACATCAACATCAATATCAACATCAACATCAACATCAACATCAACATTAACATCAACATCAAAATCAAAATCAAAATCAACATTCACATTAACATTACATAATAACCACTACAACAAGAAACACCGTCACTTCAAAACCTACGGGTGTGTCCACGATACAGCCAACTCTATTTTTTACATTCTTCAAACCTTCGAATGGCCTTTAGCTCTTAGGGGCTATATCTGGCAAGTATGGTGCTTGTTGAATGATATTAGCATTGTTTTTGATCAAATAATCGCGGAAAATGCTTGATATGCAAGCTAGTGCATTATCGTGGTGCAAAATTCATGAATTGTCTTTCTACACTTCTAGTCTTTTTCGCCTAATATACTCGCCCAAAGATGTGCAAGCTGGTACATTATCGTGGTGCAAAATCCATGAATTGACTTTCTACACTTCTAGTCTTTTTCGCCTAATATACTCGCCCAAAAGCTTTAAAACACTCAAATAATATTCCGAGGAATTTTATAAGGAATTCCGAGTGCACGACACCTTGAGAATCGAAGAAACCAGTCAACATCACCTCAATTTTTGAACGACTTTGTTGTGGTTTTTTGGGTTTCGGCTCATCTGGATAGCGCTACTCTGCAGATTGTTGAGCTGTTTCGACGTCATACTCGTACACCCAAGTCTCATCACCAGTCATAATGCGCTGAATGTACGACCCTCTTTTAACAATTTTTACCATTCAAATGTCTTCGTACGTGATAAAGTCCCTTCTAAACTAGAGGCCATAGAGGGGTTGCAGCATTGTGAAGGTGTTTTTTCAACCTTTAATTTGATACCTAAAGTGTACTTGTACGATACAATTTTACAATGAAAACAAAATGCTAAACTTCAAATGCTCATATCTCTGAAACATATCTCGTTGTTCGAGTGTCATGTGTCAGCCCAGTATGCAATTTGTTGTCCTGTTAGAAATTCTATGAGTTCGTTCATTTTATATAAGGCGCGTTTATTTTTCATAGCTATTCATATGTTGTTCTGAAAATTATTTAAAAATATTCCATAAAAAATATTGATTTTTCAAAAAACTTTTTAAGTTCCTCATTTAAGAGAAATTCTTTGAAAGCCACCGGATTCGTGCGATAATTAATTTATTATTAAACACATTGTTTGATTTCAGTTGTGGTTGGGATTTAATTTTGCACGTATGCAAAAAACAAAAAAAAAAAAAATTAAAAAATAATAAAAAATTAAAAAAATACATGACATTAAATAAGATAGGAGAAAACAAATAAAAACAATTAAATGTCCGCCACAACACCATTATTAATTATAATATTAAATGTGACAGTTAATAAAAAGCAATTTAAAGCAAATAAAAATATTTCACTTAGCTGAGAGCAAAAACAAAAATTAATAAAAAAAAGTCACCAAAGCTTTAATGGGCATAGCGAACCAAATACATTGACAGAAATCATTATGATGCGACTTTATTGTAAAGTATGTACTTTTTGAAAAAAAAAAAATGTTGTGAAAGATGAAGAAAATACTTTAGTACAGTAGACTTTTTCAAAATCTAAGTATATTTATAATATAAAAACGATATTTTATTATAAATATGTAATTATACCGCCTTGTTTCAACTCTTCTTTATTTTTTCATACTAAAGATTCATCAAATGAGCAGTTATAATTTTAATATTTGTTATATTCGTTTTTTTTTTTTTGTTATTAAAAACAATACAAGTTATAAGTTTTTAAATTTTTTCCGTGCTTGTTGGAAAAAAAACTTTGTATTTATGATGAAATTAATATTAATTAGTTGCGTTAAAATGCAACTCAATTTACCGCTTAGCTTGAAATAAAAAACATTTAATTGAAATTTAATGCAAATTAGCTACCCGTTGCCTTCAAATGCTTTAATGCCACTTTTTATAGAAGTGCATCATAAAACAAAAAAAAAAACTCAAAAAAACCTATGCAAATAAAACCATATTTTATTGCTTGACCATAAATATTTGCTTTGCTGAATTAATTTGCTGACAACAAAAATTGTGAAAAAACACTGTTTTTTAATTAACCCAACAAATCAATTAATGCGCTTTCATTTATTCCAGTTGTGGGCCTGCAAAATTATGCGTCATAAATCATGATTTATTTTCAAATAATTTATGATTACTTTTGGAGCACCACAAAAAAAAAGTTTGTTATATAGTAAATCATATTTAAGCTTAAATAAAAAATTAAAAAAAATATCTTTTCAAATATATACATTAATAATTGAATTTCAATAGAAACATATGAAAAGCCAGTTTATCTAGGAAAGGAAGAGTAAATGAAAATGTAAGAGCACGGTTGCCACTCGCCTATTTTGTTTTCGTACCAAATTTTCCATAAAAATGTACCAAACAGGAATAAAATGTTAAAATTAACCAATTTTTTTTGGTACCACCAACAAAACAAAAATATGAAGTGATTTCATGTACTATCTATATAACTTTATACGAGGGGTACTATTTATATTTCGAGAACTGGCAACACTAATGTCAATAGCTAAAATCTGGTATCACCATAATAAAGTTTGACATTTGTAAGCATAAATGTACTCACAATGTTTTGATGTATATGTGCTATTTGTTTTGTTTATAGTGAGTTAAGAAAACTATTTTTTTCAAAAAATGGAAATTTCAAGAGAAAGTTTTTATTGGATTATTTTTCACAACTTTCAACGTGGATTATCTCAACAAGTTTGTGTCGATGAACTCAGTTCTTTGTATGACGATAAAGCACCATCAAAAACCACAGTATATCACTGGTATAGTGAATTCAATCGGGGTCTTAGTTCGGTCGCCGACGAATTCCGTGAAGGTCGTCCAAAAACGGTTGTTGTGCCGGAAAACATCGATGCAGTACGTGAACTAAAAATGCAAGATCGTCATGAGACATATCGTGAGATAGAGGCATCCTTGCACATTAGTTCCACTTCAATACATTCGATTTTGCATAAACACTTCTGTGAAAAATTTAAAAATCAAATAAATAAAAAATGTGAAAAATTTGCTTCTGTGAAAAATTTGTTCTCGTTGGATATTCCATAATTTATCAATCGCTCGAAAAAATTCTCGCGTCGATTGGTGTACGGAAATGATTAAAAAGTTCAATTGTGGTGCTTCAAAAGACGTGTATAAAATCGTGACAGGTGACGAATCATGGATATATACGTATGAGCCAGAAAAAAAACAGCAATCGACCGTGTGGGTATTCCAAGACGAGGCAAATCCAACAAAATGGTCGCCTGGTTCTTCCACCGAATGGGTCATGTGGCCACTGTTTCGCTTGAGCAACGTAGGAAAGTCAATTCTGAATAGTACATGACCATTTGTTTGCCGGAAGTCTTCGGAGAAATTCGCAAAACCAACCGCCAAAGACGAATCATTCTCCATCATGACAATGCGAGCATATCTCGTCAAACATGTGCATTTTTGAGCAGACAACACGTCGAATTGATGACTCATCCTTCATGCAGTCCTAATTTGGCACCCAATGACTTCTTCTTGTTCCCGAATATCAAAGGTAAACTGCGTGGTCAGCGCCGCAGAAGCAGTTGAAGCGTTTAAAAACCATGCTTTGAAGATATCTCAAGAGGAATGGAAAAACTGCTGTGACAAATTATTTGAACGAATGCAAAAGTATGTTGATCATCAAGGGGAATATTTTGAAAAACAAAAAAGCCATTTTCATTTAAAAATGGTTGTTATTATTGGCTATTTCCGAAAATATAAAGAGTACCCCTCGTATCTATTTTATATCCTAAAATTACTTCGATTTGGTTCTACCATATTTTAAATTTTTTGCAATATGTGAGTCTAGGCAGCATACCAATCCCAAATTTGAAAGAAAGTCCATTAGCAGAAGTGGTTGCTTATGCGGAATGCAGTACATTACAAGCGCAACCTCGACCTGCCGAACTTGCTTTTCTAAAAATGTATTTTCAGCTTTCATGAATGCATCCATCGTGATCTGATTTTTTTTTCATTGTTTTGGCAATGCAAAGTGTTCTTTGCATGGCTGTGCAAGTGTTGCAAATGGTTCCCGAACGATTTCTCGCAGAGGATACAAAATGCATTCTCATTTTTGTTTTACTACCAAGAAAATTCTTGCAGTCATTCTGGAGGAAACTTCCTTTTGAAGTCAGTTTTTGATTGGGAAGGAACATCAACACAAAATTAAATTGTTTTTCTTACTGATAACTTTTTATGTGTCGTGATCGTGATATAATTATACAAGGTAGGAGTGAAAGTTCGTTCGTCTTGCATCAACTGTCTGTAGTAGTCTGTGGTAGTAGTGGTAAAGTAGTCTGGGTTTTTGTATGAATTCGTCACTCTCTTGTACAATTCATGTTAATAATGTTATCCAGTAAGTATATTATATCCTTCGTAACTTAAGAATGTCCGCCAATTTATGTCCTCTTGAATTAAAAAAAGTTCTAGTCCAGCAACTTGTCTTGCCCATCATAACTTAGTCTGAGATAGTTTAAAGTAAACTTGATTTTACCACCATAAAATCATTCACACAAAAACCCTCTATTATCTGTATGAAAAACTACAGTCCAGCCTATCTAGAAGATTTGTTGATTATCCCAATACATAAGTCTTAGGTAGCTCTAATTTATTTTTCATTAATTCCGTTAGACTTTGGAATGCGTTGCCTCGTAGATTAAGAGAAATCACCCGGATATAAACCTTCAGCCATTCTATTTTTTCTCACTTTTCTACTGTTTCTAACTCTGTTTTTCTTTCTTTCTTTTCTCTTTTATATCCTTTGTCTCTTTGTTAGTATTTAAGTTTAAGTTAAAAGTTAAAAGTTAAAAGTCAAAAGTTAAAAGTTAAAAGTTAAAAGTTAAAAGTTAAAAGTTAAAAGTTAAAAGTTAAAAGTTAAAAGTTAAAAGTTAAAAGTTAAAAGTTAAAAGTTAAAAGTTAAAAGTTAAAAGTTAAAAGTTAAAAGTTAAAAGTTAAAAGTTAAAAGTTAAAATTTAAAAGTTAAAAGTTAAAAGTTAAAAGTTAAAAGTTAAAAGTTAAAAGTTAAAAGTTAAAAGTTAAAAGTTAAAAGTTAAAAGTTAAAAGTTAAAAGTTAAAGTTAATAGCTAAAAATTAAAAGTTAAAAGATAAAAGTTAAAAGTTAAAAATTAAAAGTTAAAAGTTAAAAGTTAAAAGTTAAAAGTTAAAAGTTAAAAGTTAAAAGTTAAAAGTTAAAAGTTAAAAGTTAAAAGTTAAAAGTTAAAAGTTAAAAGTTAAAAGTTAAAAGTTAAAAGTTAAAAGTTAAAAGTTAAAAGTTAAAAGTTAAAAGTTAAAAGTTAAAAGTTAAAAGTTAAAAGTTAAAAGTTAAAAGTTAAAAGTTAAAAGTTAAAAGTTAAAAGTTAAAAGTTAAAAGTTAAAAGTTAAAAGTTAAAAGTTAAAAGTTAAAAGTTAAAAGTTAAAAGTTAAAAGTTAAAAGTTAAAAGTTAAAAGTTAAAAGTTAAAAGTTAAAAGTTAAAAGTTAAAAGATAAAAGTTAAAAGTTAAAAGTTAAAAGTTAAAAGTCAAAAGTTAAAAGTTAAAAGCTAAAAGTTAAAAGTTAAAAGCTAAAAATTAAAAGTTAAAAGATAAAAGTTATAAGTTAAAAGATAAGAGATAAGTATCATTAAAAAGAATTCATAATTTTCAAATAATCTGAGTGAGGTAAAAAATAGAGTGAGCTCACATATCGGCTTAAGCTCTTCAAAAGCGCATGCTGTGAACAGCAACGAAAGAGAAATGCAAATAAGCTATTCGCTCGCTCATTCGGAGATTAACAAATGATCGCTCGTTTGTTTTTCATTTCTAATGAAAGAAACAAAACGAAATGCTCTGAGTTGAGTTGAATTGAGGTGAGTGAGGGATATTTTACTCTTCAATGATAAGTATTTACGAACTCTGGTTTCGAGTAAGATGATTGAGCTTTACAATGAACAGTATTTTTCATATTGAAAATAGGCACAGAAACGCCATTTGTCGGAAAAAAAGAAATATTAATTCATACACCCGATAAGAAAAAATATCAACCCAAACACATTTGCACCATTCTTACTTTGTACCAAATCTTCGCTTGCGGTTCAGTTAATTTCTAAGTTGCCGATGAGAGAGAGTTGAATTCAATTCTTAGAAGATGGTTATCGCCATAAATGAAGGCCCAAACATTAAGAAAATTTGATCACATTTGATGACCAAATTTTCGTTGATAAAATAATTCAATATTAACGAGGATTATGGCAAAAAATGCACTCTTACAATGAATCCCCGCACCTTTTGGTCTTTGCTCTAAAGTTCAACTTTCACCCCAACAACAATCACACTCTCACCCTCAACTCACACTTCGTAACTCACAATTTTGCTCACAAGTCAACTCACAATCGTCACTGTACAAACACCCCAACCAACAATACATCCTCTCCCCTCCCCCACATCCTCCTTCCCGTTCAGAACTAATATTACTAAACGAATTTTCGTGTCGAAACTAATTTTATATGCTACTCGAGGGTAAAACGGCTTTTGTTGTATGCATGTGCGTGTGTGTGTGTGTAAAAATGCGTTAAATTTGGGCGCTGCTTTGTCTTCTCACCTAATAAAATTACAATAAAATAGCACAAGAAAAAAAAACAAAAAAAAAATTTCTCTTTCAAAAGCTCTTCATGCCGTTCCACGTTTTGTGCTACTTTTATTTCGATGTAGCTCAATTTGAGTTTTGGTCGCCGCAGGAACATTTGTAATGCGCTTATTTTTAGGCACATGTTTTTAACGTGTGCCATATTTGTGTGTATGTGTGTATGTGTGTGTGTGATTGCAGAAAGTGCACTTTAGATGCTCTGCAATTCCCTTGAGGAGGATTTTGTATACGTTTTTGGTGTCAAACTGTGATTTCAATTAAGAAGTTCCAACAGTGATGCCACCTGCAAAAAACAAAAACTGCAAATTTTATCAGACATCTTAAGTGATGCTTACAAACAGAGATAAAATATGTATGAAAAATTTAAAATAAAATAAATTTAGATAAACTGTTGAAATAGAGACCAAAAAGCTGATCACTTTTTTGCTTTCCAAAAAGATTTTTAGAATATTGCTGTTCCAAAGCATATTTCATATTGCCAGAAGTGCCAAGTATGCTTACTTTTATGCAGTCTGGCAGCACTGAGCTAGCTGTCACCCTCAGAGCAGCACACAGCGTCGCCCGCAAATACAATAAAAGCACCCACAAAAAGTTCACCAAATATGTTCAAAGCAATTAAGACAAGATGCGAAAGTGTGGCTTAGATTTAGACGTGATGATAATAAGACAAGATTTGAAATTACTCAACAGAACAGCAACAACCACAATAACAACTACAAACACAATATGTTCTAGAAAAAAAAGCTTTAAAAGTGTCACCCAAACTTAATTCGCTTGCATTTGAAAAAGTGCATTTTTTTCGAGTAGTTAGAAAAAAGTTACATAAAAAAAAAGAGTAACATGCTGGCAACCGGTCCTTTGCTTCAAAGTTACAAAACTTCGTTGACCACTCTAAGATCTAAGCTGATGACTTCGACCAGGTAAACTTTGTCAACGCAAGTGCACTCTGCAACCTTTCGTTGACTTGTGCCATTTGTCTTGCAACCTTTTTCTTGAGCAGATGCGTTAAAAATTCTTCAGAAAAAAAAAAAAAATATACAAAATTTAAAAGCTTTTAACACTGTAGAAGCACACGATAAAAAAACGAAAGCTCTTAAGGTTATTAAAAAGCTGTTGATGTTAATTTAATCATTAATTTTTCAACAGGAAGCTGTAGCAAATCCTTAGAACAGCAAAAATAGAATGACAGGAAGTAAACAAAAACAATAACACCAATGTCAATAACAACATTTATTATTAAAAATAATTGAAAACAATTTGATGCAGTTACAAGGTGAGATTTTTCTGAAATTTAAAAGCTTTGTAAGTAATAAATTGAAAAATTTACAAGTTCTATAAAAAACTAGCTGAAACATCTGGATATGTTACGCTCGGGTCAAGCATTAATTTTAAAAGCTCACATTCACCTCCGCACTAAACCGTATTACCAACCAGTTAAAAAAAGTACGCCGCACACAACACTTATCTGAAGCATTTTAAAAAAGAATACCGATAATTTTTAATTTTTTGTTGATTTTTTACCGGACGTAGGGGTCGCGCATTTGAGTTATTTTTCATATCGTCGGCATTTACAGTCCGATCTTAAAGAAATATTTATCAATATTTTTGTTTCGCGAAGTCTAACTTTTTTGCTTTAAAGGTCATTGAGGTCAAGCACCTCTTTCTAGTACTAACTCACCAGATCCCAGTTTCTACCATCCTAATGTACTTTTCTAAAGTCATAAAATTATAGCTCGCAAAAAAAAATCAAAAGCTTTAACTCAAAATCAAAAGCTTGTTTTCGATATTGATATCAATGCAATGGTCAACAAAGGGGAACGCCATACATGATTGATTAACTTAAATTAGTGAAAATATTTAAAATTTTTCCTGGGATTAAATTGAAAAAGTTTTTTAAAAACTTTTCAAAAATTTTATATAGAAAAATTAATTAACTGGAAATATTTTTATAAAAAGAGCTTTATCTTCAAAAACCAATAAACTGGAGATATTTTTATAGATAGAGCTTTATGGATCTACAAAAATCCATAAACTGGAAATATTTTTATAAAAAGAGCTTTATCTTCAAAAACCAATAAACTAAAAATATTTTTATGAAAAGAGCTTTATCTTCAAAAATTAATAAACTGGAAATATTTTTATGAAAAGAGCTTTATCTTCAAAAGTGAACAAACTAAAAATATTAATATCTTCTAAAATTATTAAACTGGAAATATTTTTAAAATGAGAGCTTTATCTTCAAAAATTAATAAACTAAAAATATTTTTATGAAAAGAGCTTTATCTTCAATAATTAATAAACTTGAAATATTTGTATAAAAGGGGCTTTGTCTTAAAAAACCAATAAACTAAAAATATTTTTATAAAAAGAGCTTTTTATCTTCAAAAACCAATAAACTAAAGATATTTTTATAAAAAGAGCTTTATCTACAAAAATCCATAAACTGGAAATATTTTTATAAAAAGAGCTTTATCTTCAAAATTGAATAAACTAAAAATATTTTTATGAAAAGGCGTTATCTTCAAAAGTGAATAAACTAAAAACATTTTTATGAAAAGAGCTTTATCTTCAAAAATGAATAAACTAGAAATATTTTTATAAAAAGGGCTTTATCTTCAAAAACCAATAAACTGGAAATATTTTTATAAAAAGAACTTTTTATATTCAAAAACCAATAAACTGGAGATATTTTTATAATAAGAGCTTTATCTTCAAAAATGAATAAACTAGAAATATTTTTATAAAAAGGGCTTTATCTTCAAAAACTAATAAACTGGAAATATTTTTATAAAAAGAACTTTTTATATTCAAAAACCAATAAACTGGAGATATTTTTATAATAAGAGCCTTATCTTCAAAAATTAATAAACTGGAAATATTTTAATAAAAGGAGCTTTATCTTCAAAAACCCAATAAACTGGAGATATTTTTGTAAAAAGAGGATTTTATTTAAAAAAGAATAAAGTGGATAATATTTTTAAAAAAAGAGCTTTATTTTCAAAAACCAATAAACTGTAGATATTTTATATATTTTATATAAAATTAATAAACTGGAAATATTTTTATAAAAAAAGCTTTATCTTCAAAGACCAATAAACTGGAAACATTTTTATAATAAGAGCTTTATCTTCAAAAATTAATAAACTGGAAATATTTTTATAAAAAGGGCTTTTTATCTTCAAAAATGAATAAACCGGAAATATTTTTATAATAAGAGCTTTATCTTCAAAAATGAATAATCTAAAAATATTTTTATGAAAAGAGCTTTATCTACAAAATCAATAAATTGGAGATAATTTTTTAAAAGGAGCTTTACATTCAAAATTAATGAACTGGAAATATTTTTATAAAAAGAGCTTTATCCTTAAAAATGAATAAACTGGAAATATTTTTATAAAAATCTTCTTGATCTTCAAAAATTTTTAAACTAAAAATACTTTTTTAAAGATAGAATTAAAACTTTGAAGAATTAAAGCTTTTGCAAATTAAGTCTTAATTCAAAAATTCAGTTTAAACTTTGCCTCTTCTTTTTTGAAAATAATTCATATTTCAACAGTTAATGATATGTATAAAGCTTTTAAGTTGAGGCCATTTCTTGGTGATATAAGCATATAAGCTTGTTTTAATAACATCTCTGCTTTGACTCTCCATTGAACTAGAGTAACCTTTGACATGTGTGGATGTTGAGGCTGTTATAATTATTATTGTTGTGTTGGTGTTGTTTTTCTTGTTCTTGTTGTTGTTTTTGTTCTTGTTGTTTGTTGTTGTTGCTTGTTGTCATTATTGTTGCCATAATTTAAGCTTTGCTATTGTCATTCTTGACTAGCAGCAAAGCGTCACAAAGATGACATAAACACAACCTGACAGACTAGCTGAGACAAAAGTCATTATAACAGTGAGTTGACAGTTTGAGCGGCGCTTTGTTTGCAACAACATGCTTGGCTAACTTGATGTTTGTTTCCTACTACTTAAGTGCTTTGTGCGTTTCTCCCTTATCGCTTCCTCGCCCTAAGAACTTCTTGCTGCTTGCATACAAAGTTTATGTTACGAGCGACAACAATATTCGCGGATGAATGCTAAACATGCATATTTCCGCACCTAAACCATGCATGTATATGTGTTTGTTATGTTATGACAATGAAAAAGGAATTGATGACAAAAAAAAAGGGATTTTTTGCGAAGAGTTGTCTTGTTGCCTCAATTTCATTGACTGTTTAAAACGGAGGAAGAAAGGTAACAAAAATTCAAATTTATCATCTTAAGCTTTTCTTGTTCAAGCTTTGAAGCAGATGAACAATTTTTTTAGTGGAATGAACTAAAAAAAACCTTGTCAAAGCTTTTAACATTTTAAAGTTTCAAGTGAATCAATATTTACATTTAGGTTATTAAATATTAATTTAAATAGAATTTAACTTTTCAAATATTTTAACTAGGAAAAGCTTTGCATTTTATGTGCTGTATATTGGGGATAACAGCTTTTTTGTTAAAAAAGCTTTTTACTGCATAAGTTTTGTTTTTAGATGGTGTTTTTTTTTTTTTTGTAGTACGGTCTTTGATTTTGGAATAAAAGCTTTGAGAATAAATTTTCAACTTTTTAGTAAGGTGAAAATTAATTTTGCAAAACTTTAGAAAGTATATGTTGACATCAACAAACTATTTTAACAAAAACTTACAATAGAAAAATCGAGCCTTGAAAGCTTTTTGATTAAATAACGGAAATCAAAATCATGTACTTTGAAAATATTAGACGCTGTGATTTGCTTAAAAATAAAAAACGAAATGGCTCTTGAGGGAACTTTCACCGAGCTTAATTTTTTGTCTAAACTTTGAACCAAGGGTTCCAGGTTTTACGCCTGTTAAGTCAAATTTCTTAGGTTTTTAAGTGGCAAAAGCTTTTGAAAAACTTAAACAGATACGAGCTTGTTCAAAGTCTTAAAAAATTCATTTTAAGCTTTTCACTGAATATATATTCGACCGATAAGAGCTTTTGAAAGCGTTTTTTAGCTACAATTAATCTATACCAGGGCTAAACAGCTTCGCCCCGAAATACATTCACAAAAGCAAAATCACGAATATAACTCACATACAGCACGACAAAAGCTTCAGTTTGAAATTGTCCGTCGAGCAGATTTTATTTATGCTGCTCGTTTCCTTATGCGCTCAGTTTTATCAGATCTTACACTGAATAAAATTTTATTAATATATGGCTTAGTACATTTTTATTTCAGCAAAACGATGGCATGGCGCAATGCATGTTGTACGTTAGTAAAGTAGCAACGAAAAAGTATAACGCTAAAAAGAACTATGAACACTCAAACAATTTTGTTTTTGGTTATTGATCACAAGTCTATATTAAGCTTTTTAAATTCCTATATTCGTTTAAAAATTAATTCCTAATTTTTTCAATGAATGAATTTATTTTACAACTTGCAATATAAACTGTGTGCAATGCCAATTCAACTTGTTTAAGTCTTTTTGTAAAATGCCACGCAATTTTCTTCAGTGTAAGCTTAAAAGCTCGCTAGTGAAAGAGAAAAATGAGAATTCATTTGTGGGGCAAAGCTATTTAACACTGATCTATACTTACAGAATCTTTAAAAATATTAAAGTTAAGCAAAGCTTTAATTTTTGGATGGCTTTTATGGGATTGGAGCTTTAATGATATTATTTGAGCTCAAAAACAAAGCTTTTCATTAAGATGTTTGTACTCAATTGCATTTTTGGGAGTTTAGATTTTTTTCACGTTTAAAGCTTTTCATCTTCATAAAAAGTGTAATTTTAAATTTTATTCATATTTTCCAAAAATTAAACATATAAAAAATTATTTTTAAAAATGAAACTTCCAAAAGACTTGTTAGTAAATAATACGCTTTTCATGACCTCAGAAGCTATAGTCCCCTGGTAAAAAATTGTCGTTGATGCGAGTGTAATGCAGAACTGTAAGTGGAATATGACATGAACTGTGGTGTGTTGTTAAGGTTTGTTGGTTTATTTTAATTTTCAACGAAAACGAGTGACTTCATGCCTTTTTGTATTAATAAGTAATAAAGTGAAGCGCATGTGTGAAATTTTTTTATACTTTTTACACTATACAATTCATATTTTTACACTTCACAATTCCATTTTTCAGTTAAATTTTTTACACATAAAATTCAACCTTGGTCAAGTCAGAATATAATATATAAAGTTAAATTGAAGTTTAAAAAGTTGCATTTAATGTGTAAAAAATTGGGTTTAAGAGGCACCAAAAGTATGACTGCCTCAGAAAAGGTGATTTTTGGGAATTTTTTTAAAAGAAATCAACTGCATGGAATTTTTTAATGTTTTAATGCTTTTAAGGATATATTTAAGGATATATAGTAAATACGTGAAGAAATTTCTGGATCCAAAAATTGAAAATTCAGCGATTTATTTGCAATTTCCCAAGTCTCAAAAAAAAAAAACCCCCACTGCTGCAATGATGGCGAACTTTATAGTGTCTGCAATAAAAAAAAACTTAATTAATTGTTTGTTGTTTAGTTTGTCTTGATGTGTTCTCTTCAGTTTGCTTTGTGTTGTTTGTATGGAGGGTAATTTCGTACGCTTTCAAGTGTTCTCATCTTTTTTGTGCATCGTAAGCCGCAAGCCTACTCCAATGACCGCTTACAGTGTAAGGTGCATGTCATCAGTGTTTAAGCGACCATGCTCGAGCAAATGTAATAAAGAATTTTATACAGGCGTTAGAGGTCTCGCAGCTACATTGCGTTTAAGAAATAGCCGGTTACATAATGTGCCCAGTTACCACTGCAACATGGCATTATTTACTCTCTGAGGTTTGTCAGTGTATGTTCTCATCTTTTTTGTGCATCGTAAGCCGCAAGCCTACTCCAATGGCCGCTTACAGTGTAAGGTGCATGTCATCAGTGTTTAAGCGACCATGCTCGAGCAAATGTAATAAAGAATTTTATACAGGCGTTAGAGGTCTCGCAGCTACATTGCGTTTAAGAAATAGCCGGTTACATAATGTGCCCAGTTACCATTGCAACATGGCATTATTTACTCTCTGAGGTTTGTCAGTGTTTGTAGAGAAAATAAACAGAGACGATGATTTCCATCTATTCTATCTATCTACAATTTTCTATAGTTGATGGAATTGGAAGCTTTTATTATCGTTTGGGTACATTTCTTGCCGTTTACTTTTTTTTAATATTCTTTTCTTTCTCTTATTTGTTTTAAACATTTTTAATTTTTCTTCAAAAACTTCAAAAGCTTCTAGCAAAAATATGCCTGTACCATAAAAATCATATTGACTACATAATCAGTTGAAGTTATTTGCCAATCGCAGGCTCCAAGCGTTGCCACATTGTCAGAATCAATGCAGCATGTCAAAATTCAAAAAGTACTCAAAGCATGCCGCGTATAGCATTCATTCAATGCAATTTTAATTGATGCCTGCTCTGGTAAATTTCAATTCACCAAAACATGCGTTTATTTTAGACAGCTTGTTAACAATATTTGACATTATCAAACTGACAATAACACATGTAAGAGATAGTGACAGATGGTACAGCTTATAAAGCACTCAGTTTGGGGCAAATGTGTGTATTTGGACAAAATAGCGAATTATAGCAAAAAAAAAATTGCTAATATTTGCAACATTCATTAGCAGTTATCTGCTTATTGAAATGCAAAAAAGAAAAGTTTTTGCAAAAGAGCGATGGAGTTTTAAACTAGGGTTGCCATTTAAGTTTTACGCCTAATAAAGAAAAACAGTGGTTATTCAGTGAAAGTGCTTTCATTGTTTTTCAAAGTATTCTCCAAAATGATGAAAAAGTATTGCATTCATTTGCAAAGTTGGTACCTCTGAAATCAGGTTTTTGAAGTCCTCAACGGCTGTTCGGGCGTAGAAAATCGCTCGCAATCCATGTTTTTCTTAATTTAAGGGACCAAGAAGAAGTCATTAAGTGCCACGTCGATACTGTACTGCGTATAACCCATCAATTCCATTTTTTGAAAGCTCAAAAACTATTTTGTTTGAGCTGTTGTGTGGGATCTCGCATTGTCATGATGGAGGATGTTCTTCCTGGTTGGGTTTCCTAAATTATCCGAAGACTTTCGGCAAACAAATTATTGGGTACCATTCAGCATTAACAGCATTTCTTTGCTCAAGTGGTACAGTTGCGACATAACCGGTTTTTCTGAAAAAACTGGCAACCATTTGCTTGGATGTGCTACGTCCGCGGATAGCTTACGTCGGGCTCTGCTTACTTTGAAAGATGCAAACAGTGGGTTTGCTGCTTTGTTCCAGGTTCATAAGCGTAGATCCATGATTCGTCATCCGTGGTGATTTCCTTGCACCAATCTACGAGCCTATAATTGCGCAACCATAAAATTATGGGATATCCAAAGGGAAAAAATCTTCCCGACGCCTAAATGCGGATGTGAAATCGAATGTATGCTAATCCCACTAATGCCCAAAGATGACTGCATCTCACGGTATGTCACATGAGATGGAGTCATGCTTCCAACAGTCTGCCTGATTCCAACAGTTCACGCATAGCATCGATGTTTTCTGCCACAGAAATTGTTCTTGGAGAAACTTCACGAAATTCATCTTGGAGAGAACGACGACCACGCTCGAACTCATTAATCCAGCTTTTTACAGTCGCTGGGTGTGGTGCTCCATCACCAAAAGTCGAGCTCAGTTGATCGATACATTCTTTTGTTATAACGTCCACGTCGAAAATCGTAAAAAGTCATCACTCAAAAATGTTCACGTGTTAATTCCATTTTATTTGCAGAAATACAATTTTCAAACCACTGTGAAGAACACAATTAACGTACATACACTAAAATGTTGTGAGTACGTTTATGCTAGAAAATTTCAAATTTTCGAATAGAAATGTCAAAAGTCAACTGACAATGCTTAGTATTGCCGAGACGCAAGACTTAAGAGACAGCCCTCTGATGAGGTCTATAAACAGTATTAAGCGCAAAAAATTAGCTGTACAGGATGAAGATGTGTAGAAATTTAGCTCTTTAAGTGAAAATATAAAATCCTTCAAACAAATTTAGTTATTTTTGTACAAAAATTTAGTGCAAACCTTTAAGAATTAAAGCCATTTAAATTTATTTTCCTGGTAACAATAAATTAAAATTTATTTAAATATTTTCAACAACAACAATAAGCACAAGTTGACCATTTTGCCTGCCCGCTTTCATTGTTATTAAAAATAATTTCTACACAAAAACAAAGTTAAACTGTTGCACTGCAGTTTCTCTCGATTTTCCTTTTCCTTTCTTTTTTTTTTTCTTTTATTTGAGCGCGCCTTTCCTTTTCAATTACAACAATTTACACTGCTTTGTCGACTTCCGTTTCCGTTTCTGCTTTGTTATAGCAGCAACTTTCGCTTTGATGCAATTGTGTGAACTATGCAAAACGAAAAACAAATACACACACACAAAGACACAAGGCCCACATACTCAAGCGCTTGCTATTAACTCACACTAACACGTAACTCTTCAGGAGGAGCAGAAATAAAAAAGTAGTAAAAAAACTAACAAAAATTTAAGCGCACTCGCTGGTGTGCCGGCTGCAACTATGACAGGCTAGCGGAAAAAAAAAATGCAACACTTCAGTAGCGTTTCTTTGCACGTCTAGGGTTGCCAGCTTGTCGGTTTGCCGCTACCCTGTGGCTGTTTGCCGTAGCACTTTTACGACAGCACATGCACAATTAAATGAAATTAACGCAAGTGCTGCTCAAGTGACGCTGTGTTTGAGTGTATGAGTGAGTGAGTGGGTGAGTGTGTGTTCTTTTGCATACGTCACTACGTTGGCAGAAATAAAATATAACGTTGATGTGAGCTTAAAATAGTGCACATTTGCAAACAATCTTTTGCATTAAATTAGAGTAGAAGACGTTCAGAATGTTCATAATTCCAAATTTTTTTTAAAGAAAGTTTTTTACTATGATTTAAATAAGAACAAATAAGTGATAAATTTTATGAAGGAGTCATATAGTTAGCTATGAGTCATATAAACCCACTTAAAAAGGGGTGTTGCATGTTGTAAAACGTAAACATATTAGCTAAAAAATATTTTGAAAGTTTTCAATCACTATCGGACTTATGTAGAAAGACGTTAAGAAAATGATTTTTTGAATTTTTTTAATGCAAAATCATTAAAACTTTTAAATTTTCTTTAGCGAAACAATGGATGAGCATTTTATCTATTGATTAATTGAAAAAAATTCTATATTTAAGCAAAATTTTTTTTAATTTTTTTCAAATTTTTCAAAATGGTACACTTGGTTTTACTAATGTAGCACCTGTATATCAAATCCATTTAGTACAATTTTTGCCACAGTCTGGCTTCACATATTGTCCATGCACAAAATAGACAGTTTTAGTCTATATCATTTAAGTTAAGTGATTGCTGGGAATTTATATTTCCCTAAAAATATTTGTTTGTTCTTACCAAGAAAATACAAAAGCTGTCTCTTATTGTTGTGTTGTAAGCTTTTATTCGTTTTAATAAACAATAATTTTTTAACACAAAATTAAAAATAATTTTCACAAATTATATTAGGAAAATAAACACAACATTTTTTTATCAACATTCATAGGAATTTAGATAAATATTAATTTAATGGAATTTATTTATCAATAGTTTAGAAAAACAAATAAGAAAAAAGGTTTCATGTTAGCACAGATGCATAATATTTGAATACCAAAGTTTTGTTTGCAGAAATAGAGATACAATTCGCAACATTCATTCTTGTGTTTGAAGCGAAAAGTTTAAGAGGCAGTCTGGCTCCTTTTGGGCACATTGTTAAGATTTAGTTTTTGAAGTGAAATTTCTTTGGCGGTGAGTGAAATTTCAAGATCTCTTATTCGTGACGATGTGTAACGTTTTCAACTTATATAAAAATTTTCAAGGTGGCTTTATTCGGGAAGCTTATAGTAATGTCTGAAGCAAATATTAATATAAAAATGTTTGCCTCAAGCCGGCATTGAACCTTAGACTGTCGCAAGCCTCGAATAAGAGTCGGGCGTTCTAGCATTATGCTACATTGATGCTTTCGAACGGGCAAACAAAATGCAATTAATATTGCAAGCGTCTTACTCCGTATCTATGTATGCGGATATAAAGAGCATATCATAAAGTCTGTTTCCATACTCGTTTCAAGTAATCGTTTCTCATTTTGACAGATAATCAAATAACTGTATTACTCGAACTATATTTGAATTTTACTTGAAACCAGTACGGAAACAGACCTATAAGGTTGGTTGTCAAAAACTTGACAGATGATTGACAACAAGCAAAACAGCTGATACATTGTAGGTCTGTTCCCGTACTCTAAAGTTTTAGTCCAATTTACCATTTTTACAGGTTTTAGTCCGAGAAGCGTTCCCGTACTCGAAAAAATGGTAAAAGAGAGTGCAATCGAGAGAGCAAAAAATTTCCCTCCCTATCAAAAGCTGCAAGTTTTAGTCCGAGAAATTTCTTCTGGCAAAATGGTAAAAGTGTCAAACTGCTTAAAATCATATGTTTACATGTTAGCAAAGAAATTGCAAAACGATAAAAGTTCTTTGAAACAATAAAAACTGTTGGAATGGAAACATGGTAAATTGTGTAAAAACTAAATATAAATGTTTATTTGAGAATTAATTTTTATATTATTCAAAATTTTGAGCATGTCGTTTGCACTGCCGATGCTACACACCAAACAAACGATTTAATTTGACAGTTTACCACAATTTTAGTCCAAAAAGCGTTCCCGTACTTTTTTGTGTTTTTCAATATTTTTGAGAGATTTTTCCTTACTCTCACGTTTTTGACAGTTTGACCATTTTTAGCCTTAAAAGTACGGGAACAGACCTTATATAAATAAAAGCAACAAGTGTAATATTAGAAGATTGCCGAATAGTTCTTATCATGCCAAAGAAAATAAAAAAAACGACACCCAGGAAGTTGACAAGTCAAGAACGTCCCGAAGCTAAGAAAAGCCCGATCAGTTGAATAGTTTTTCATAATCACGTCAAGGAGGTCGAAAAACTTTGTTTCTAGAAAAACATTTTTTTAACCTTACTTACCTTACCTTACCTTTTAAACCTACTAATTATCTTATACATGTTTCTCCATCTCGGCAACTTAAATAATATGTTGTAAACTATTTCTTATGGTATCTTATCATATAAAACTAGGTTATTTAGAAAATAGATTTTTTGAAAAAAATAGAACCAGACTGCCCACTTAAGACTTTTAGAAAAAATAGAAAAAGAGCCAAAAGAAAAGATACCCGCAAAAGACCAAAGTGAAAAAGCTTAAAATTGTGGTGCTACGCGTTGAGAACTTATCAATACAGGAGAATTGATCAATAGTAGACTTGAATAGCTGACTTTTTGTAGAAAAAATGAAGAAAAAATGTTTGACCAAAAACAAAAAAAAATATTTTGTACCGAACGTAAGGGTTGCCCATTTACATTTTTCTTTCTAGCTTCGGAATTTATCGTCCGATCTTTAAGAATGATGTGTCGATATTTTAGTCCATAAGAGATCTCTTTTTATTTTTTTGAGATCAATGACCTCCAATGATCCCTAATAGTACTCACTTACAGGATCTCAGGTTTTAGCATTTTAAGATACCATTTTAATTTTAAATATGAAAAGCTCTTAAAAAATCATTGAACTTTTACTAAAGAAATTTCCCCATTTTTCCCATAGAATAATTAAAAAAAATATTTTTAAGTTTTTCTTGCAAGACGTAGGGTAATTTTTCATTTATTCGTCATATTTTTGATTTTTTTTTTATACAGAATGCCCCGCAGACCATCTTATCGAATTTATAATCCGATTTTAAAAAATAAGATATCGATGTTTCTGTTGTAAAGAGAACTACTTTTTTACTCTAGGGGTCATTTGGGTCAAGCATGCCGTTGCCGTTTTCACAGTTTATCTATGCCATTCTCAAAATACGGAACGCTTTTTCTACGTATTACATGAATCTACCATTGCTGCCACCCATGAACAACGCATGGGTCACATTTTATGTAAACTCGAGAGTCGCCAGAAATACAGTCTACTTGCATCACTTCGAAATTGTATCCCTTAAAACTCGATGATTTTAATTTGTAAAAAGTTTCTCAGTAAAATAATTAAAGTGGGTTTTTAATCAACAGTTTTCCAACTATAAAGTTCTGTATTTTATTTAAATGATTTTCTTTGGAAGAGTTTAATTGTTTTTTTAGGGCTTTAATTGGATTACTTTCGAATTGTACATTAATGGTAGATTTGGATAAGAACGTCTTCGGTGCATATTTTATAAAAATAATACGATATGACAAAATATATAAAAAATGTGTCCTATGTTTTGCAGAAGAATTAAAAAATTTTTTATATATTTCTATTTCTGAAATCAAAATGATACCTTAAGATGGTAGAAAATGAGATGCGGTGGGTCAGTACTATAAGGGGTCAACTGAGGTGAATGAGTCCTACAAACAAACAATAGGTATCCCCGAGACAAAAACATAGACATATCATTCTTTAAGATCGGACAGTAAATATCGAAGTTATTAAGAAATATGTCGATGCGCGACCCCTACGTGCGGTCAAAAAAATATAAAAAAAAAATTTCGAAACTTACTTTCAATAATGCTTTAGATGAGCTGGTGTGCGGCGAAATTTGTTTTTTCGAGACGGTATAGTGTGCACCGTCCCGCTAAAAAGTTATTCGCTTTGAGTGGACGAAAGAACACAAATTGCCTTTAGTTGTAGCTTCTTTTTGCTTTTTTGAGGTTTTTCACTATTTTAATTTTCTTGGAAATTATTTTTTTTTTTCTTACACATTTTAGACTGACACATATTTTACAAGACACATATTTTACAAGAATTTTCAGTTATTTTTGCCAAATCAATAGCCTACCACATTTGTTCCAGGAATTTGACTAATTAAGGAATTTTCCCTTTCAATTATGTCCCAAACCACTCTATTTTCATTCTTGTCTTAATTTGTTAAGGTCAAAGTTATGTTCAGCTTAATTTTGCAAAACATCGATCAGTGTCCGGAAAAAAGGTTAAGAGCTAAATCATTAAGCATATTTTCCCCCAAACACCTGAATGACCACACACACACACTCACAAACTAACACACACACATTCTACATTATTACCACATCAATTAACTCTACATAGCCGCAAATTGGGCCTCATACAATTGTTGTTGCTGTTGTTGTTGTTGTTGTTGTTGTTGTTGTTGTTGTTGTTGTTGTTATTGTAGCACGTAGTTGCTTGTATTTGCTCATCATATAATAGCTTATTTGGCTAGTAGCAGCTACAACCTGTTCCTGTGATTACAGCTGCACAGATTATTTTATGGCTTAGAGCAGAGACACAGAGCAGCTTTAGTTATTGTTGTTTTAGTTGTTGTTGTTGCTGTTGTTGTTGTAGTGGTTGTTGTCAGACCCTCAAAGAAGCTCTATTTGCATGATTTGTGTAAATAACTGATTCTGGCTAAATTTAGTTAGATACAAAACAGCAGCTTAGCTCATGTTGACGCGTGTTAGTGTTTGTGCGTGTATGTGTGTGTGTGTGTGTTTGTGTGTGGACTTAAGCCTGCTATCTTTCACAGCAGTAGCTGTACATATACTCGTACATGTTGTTAGCATTGTTTGTTTGTTTGTTTTTGTAATTGCTTGTGTAAAGATTATGACACCCTGTAGACCAAAGCTTTGCATACAGCCTGCCTTTTGTAAGTGAGATTTTGTGGTTTAGTAATTACGAAATGTTACAATTGCATAGAACAACAAATTTAAGAGCATAAAAAATAAAAAAAAAACTAATGTGAAGGGGGTAAAAATAAGCTCAGAAGAAGATCACAGGAGAGTTGAAGGACTTAAAGCTTTAAAACTTTAAAGTAAGCTTTTTTCCTATTATGTATTAGACCGAAGAGTAGGAGGGCTTTAAATTGAGCTTTTAAAATTTCATATATAAAAGTAAAGTTTACTAGCAAAGCTTTTAATTTTCAATTGAATTTATCGTGCTTAATTTATTTACAAACTTACCCACAAATCTAAACACTCACACACACTCAAACCGCAATTATAACAAACAATTTCAACAGCAATTCGTGGTTAAACTAACAACTATTTACTTAGAACAGCGCATTTAAGTTTGACAAATCTTCAGAAATGCAACCATTGTGTATGTGTGTGGTGGAATTAAAACACAACAACAACAAAGACAATTAAACAACAACAACAACAACAATGCACTGAGTCGATATAACGCTACACCTTTAAGACTTTTGCAGTTTATACTGTCAGCAAAATGTTTGCCTGCTTAACAAGCAGGAGCGTTCGAGATGCATTGAATTTTAAAAGATTTTTTTGAATTTTTATTCAATTTTTTAAAAAGCTTTCCTTAAAAATTTCAATAAGCTATTAAGCCCAAAAAAAAAAAAAAATTATAAAAAAAAAACCGACAAACATTTTGTAAACTTTGCGCCCTTTTTTCACTGTTGCTGCGCCACTGCCTGCGCATTGTCATGCCATGCATTTGCATGATAAACTATTAATGTAACTCCCCGCAGGATCTTGGAAAATTCCACACAGATACTGGGATTTATTTAATAATTACAATACACACTGCACACGTCGTTTGCATAAGAAGAGTGCCAGTGGAAGTTATTCGTGTTACCACGCTTTAATTGCAAAATATTGCAAGACTTTTGCACACGCTGCATACCTTTTCGAGTTCGACAACGAAGTTTTAATGTATTTTAATGTGTTTTACATGTTGAAATTTTGTTGTTCTTGAAATTTTATTTCAATGCGCTGTGTAGCATCGCTTCCTTGAAAATAGCCTAGTCGCAGTTTTAATTGTAAAAATTCTCCAAGCAGTTCTTCGTGGCTCTGATAGTGACAGTGTTTCAGAAAAAATTCAACATAGTCAGTAAAAAAAAAACCCATTAGAGAATATGAACCCCACATAAGTGAACTTTTGAGTGATATATGTTTTTTTTTAGAAAATTAGCAATAATTTGTTGGGAAATGCATGTCATATGTTATGTCTTATGTTATGTCATATGCTATGTCATATATTATGTCATATGTTATGTCATATGTTATGTCACATGTCATATGTTATGCCATATGTCATATGTTATGTCATATGTCATATGTTATGTCATATGTCATATGTTATGTCATATGTCATATGTTATGTCATATGTTATGTCATATGTTATGTCATATGTTATGTCATATGTTATGTCATATGTTATGTCATATGTTATGTCACATGTTATGTCATATTTCATGTCTTATCATATGTCATATCATATGTAATGTCTTATGTAGAGTCATATGTAATGTTGTATAACATGTCATATGCCATGTTATATGTGATGACATATGACATAACATATAACATGCATTTTTTAACAAATTTTAACTAATTTGTAATATCATACATTATGTCATATGTTATGTCATATGTTATGACATATGTCAAGTCATAATTCATCAATTGGCATATCTGATATGATGTTTCATATTATGTGTAATGTCATATGTAATGTTATATGTCATATCATATGTCATGTCATATGTGATGCCACATGACATACCTTTCTTAACAAATTATTACTAATTTATCTATTAGTTTATTTATCTATTATATAATTAATTAAATCTATTGAAGGAACCAGAATGTTAAGACAGAGAATTTTTTCCTATTTTTAACATTAATATACATTGTAACCTATTTTTCTCGTCTATCTCTATTTGTCTTTTTATATCTTTTGCTTTCCTATCTTCGTATTCTATCCTATTTCTTATTGCTCATTACCTCTGGTCTTACTATCCATCTTCACTATAACTAAGTATTCAGCCATTTTAAAATAATAAGAATGAATTAATTTTGTCAATTCAGATCTTTAATTGTGTCCATTACTATTTAAGTTTTAAGATTAAGTTAATACGCCTGTAACCTTACCAACTATGATGTATTATAAAATAACTTGCTTCTTAGTATACAAATAATGTTTAAAATTAAATAAATAAATAAATGAAATGAAATTAAATATGTCATTTCATATGTTATGTCATATGTCATGTCATATATGATGCCATTTGACATAACATATGACATGCATTTCTTAAAAAATTATTGCTAATTTGATATATCATATGATATGTCATATGTTATGTCATATGTACTGTCATATGTCATGTCATAAGTAATGTCATGTGTCATAAGTAATGTCATATGTCATAAGTAATGTCATATGTCATAAGTAATGTCATGTGTCATAAGTAATGTCATATATCATGTTATATGTTAAGTCATATCTCATGCCATATTCCATGTTATATTTTCTATCATATGTCATGCCATAAGTAATGTCACATGTCATAAGTAATGTCATATGTCATGTTATATGTTATGTCATATGTCATGCCATATTCCATGCCATATTTTATATCATGTCATGGTTAATTTAGCTTGGTTTTTACCTGCTGTTTGAAAAAAGTTCAATACAAAAAAAGTTACATACATACCACCAATGTCAAAAGGCTTTTAATATAATAAGTTTTATTATATTTGTTTTTTTAATTACTTAAACAACAGCTTGTTGAATTTCTGGCTGAATGCCATGTTATTGTTGTGTTTGTTTTTGTTGATGTTGTTAAACAAACAATATTAAATTTATTTAGTGTCGAATTTGAAACAAAACAAAACAAAAGCTACTAAGCTAAAAGTTAAAATAGCGAAAACAGCAAAACCAACAACATAATGCAACTACAACACCAATATTCATAATAACATCAGCAAACAACAACAACAACAATAGCAACAACAATAACAACAATAATAATAACAACAAACACAGCCTCATCTGCAATTTTATGATGACTAAAATTTATGAATCACGCGAGTAAACTAAATCAGCGTAGGAAAGAGATAGCTATATAGTATGTGGGACAAAAATAGAGGGAGAGAGAAAAAATAAGTGTGAGTAAAATGTGGTAAATGAGCAGAGAAAATAACACTATAACAAAAACAAAGCAAGTTCAATGTCCTTAGAGTGTGATTTGCAGCTATGGTCGAGCAGGATGTGTGGAGCGCTTTGCAACAAAGCAGGATGCCAAACAGGAACAACAACGTCAGCAGCAGCAGTAGCAGCAGCAGCGATGTAGACTGTAACAAAAATAGAAAAGAAATAAAAACAACTGCAACAAACAAAGGCGTAGGTTCAAACAAATGCACAAGGGGTAGCAAAAACCCTAGAGTTCGAATTTATAATTTACAGTTAATAGTATAAAAAAATATGTATAAATGAATAAGAGATGGAAAAAAAAATTATATAAAAAATTAAATTAAAGTACGTTCCTAAGTGGTCCAAGTCACTCTATTTTTGTACCCAACTGACGCTCAATCCAGCTCATGTTGAATAGCTGCATAAAATGGCTGGAGTGCACTTTTTGGGGTTACAACACTTTGATGTACTAGATTGTTGGTGGTTCACGTAGTGGTGGGTGGTGAGTGGTTAAAATAAAAGACGTATTTAATTAGGCATGAAGTTGAATAGAATAGCAACAAAAAGCGGTGAAAAAGGAAAATTGAAAGAGTAAATAATTTAATGAAAATGCATAAAAAAAAACGGGCTTTCATACCAAGCGAAAAAGTTTGGATTTTAATTTGGAATTTTATTTACCTAAAAGCCGAGAAAGAAAAATTTTTTTAATACAAGAAAAACTCTGAATCTAGGTAAATAATTTTTTCTGGTATTTCAATTAATTTTGTTGATTCAGCATTAACGAGGTTACAAGGACTAGTGGAGGATGAGGTATAAACAGAGAGGCTGGAAAGAGGATAAAGAACACAGATTTAATTAATTTACTATGTCAACAAAGCTATTCAATTTCGTATTTATATTCATATTCATATTCATATTCATATTCATATTCATATTCATATTCATATTAATATTCATATTCATATTCATATTCATATTCATATTCATATTCATATTCCTATTCATATTCATATTCATATTCATATTCATATTCATATTCAATTCATATTCATATTCATATTCATATTCATATTCATATTCATATTCAATTCATATTCATATTAATATTCATATTCATATTCATATTCATATTCATATTCATATTCATATTCCTATTCATATTCATATTCATATTCATATTCATATTCATATTCAATTCATATTCATATTCATATTCATATTCATATTCATATTCATATTCAATTCATATTCATATTCATATTCATATTCATATTCATATTCATATTCATATTCATATTCATATTCATATTCATATTCATATTCATATTCATATTCATATTCATATTCATATTCATATTCATATTCATATTCATATTCATATTCATATTCATATTCATATTCATATTCATACACATTTTGTCTTGAAATCTGAAATTTTTTTGACGTTGTTATTTATGTTAAGTAACCGACTTTGCGAAAGCTTTCTTAATTAAGCTGTTTAATCAATTTGTAATAAATAAATGTTCTATCGTTTGTTTTTGTTTTTGTTTTTGTTTTTGACTTCATCCACCCTTGCACATCTATTGGGTGGAGATTTACCCCAACTATTTCTCAATCAATAACTAGTTTATGTTTAGTTTTCATAGCTTCATTCAGTCGTTTTGTGGCATTTGAATGCGTTTATGTGGCTTAAACGCTCTCATACAGTGTTGTTTGGCTAAATTAGAATTTCAGCAAAATTGTTGCAAATGTCATTTCTTTGTATTGGTTAAGCGATACGAGTTGTTAGTTGCTGTTGTAGTTCTTGCTGTTGTCGTTGTTGCTGTTAGTTTTATTGCGCCACAATAAATGTTGACGGCAGCATCACGTCGCACGCATTTTAGCCGCAAAGCGTCGCAAAATCTAACAATCGTCATAGTTACCCACAGACTCCACACTTCCTATCCAACTCATTCTCAGGCTGACCAGCGCCCATGTGGCGCCCATGTTCTTGTTCGCGACATCATAGAATGCGCCTGAAATGCTGCTACACTCTGTGTTTGTTGACGAAATAAAAGTCATTTACACAGCGTGTAGTCTGTAGATTTTGCAATTTAAACAGCGACTAGCGCCAAGTTGGCGCGACTGACTGGAGTGTGCGTATCTGTATTGGATGTGCTTGTGTGTGTGCGGTTTTTTCTTTTTGTGTACATTTGCTAGTTGGGTTGAGTGCGTAAAGCGAGAAACAATGACGAAAATTAAGCCCAATTTGCTAGCTTAGTGATGTTGAAATTTTTTGCATGTAAAGCAGTGAATTCGGGTTTTCAGTAAAAACTTATAATTTAAGTTTTTTATAAAGGAAGTGTAAGATGGTTTTAAAAGTATAAAAACGATAACTTTTTCTTTATTTTTTTCGTTATTCTGAACACTGAAAATTCGATATTTTTTTTTCAATCAAATGAACACATAAATTGACAGTAGTTATTTCGATGGGTATCTAGTATGCTGTAAGCGAGGAGGCCGTTTTTCGTCCTATTCAGAAAATTTTTTAAAATTCATGGAAATTATTAATTATTCCGTTTTGAACTTTTTTGAAATTAATTCGTATTCTTAACTAATAAACTCAACCCGCCTTCACAACCAGTAATACGAGTACACACGAACCATTTTGATAGCGGTTAGACTATTTTGTGTCAAACCATAACATCAAAGCCAAAGAGGGTTTGACGGAAGTGCAGGTTAGATGTAATGTATCCTTTTAACCTAAAATTTACTTAACGAAAAGCGGATTTATTTATCCTACTCCTTTACAATCCCCATTTTCTAGAATATACTTAAAATTTATCATCTAATTAAGGGGTTAGGGGCAGTCAGAGGCATGAAAAAACAAGTATTTTAAATATTTTTTTTTATTTTTGAGGGGGATAAAGAAGCGATCTTATTGAACCTCCTATCGATTCTAATCTCCTTATTATGGGTCTAGTAAATGAATTCCATACATTTGAAATTAATTTCCAAAGTGGCTAAAAACCGGCCTTATTGACCCTCCATTACATTCCTTCTTTAAAAAATTGACTTTATATTATTAAAATAGTCTAACAGGTCATTCAATAAGTCCGTAGGATAAGTCAGAAAAAAACAAAATTTTG
This sequence comes from Pherbina coryleti, assembly GCA_943735915.1. NCBI lineage: Eukaryota > Metazoa > Arthropoda > Insecta > Diptera > Sciomyzidae > Pherbina > Pherbina coryleti. The sequence continues at coordinate 139,139,639 of OX030951.1, forward strand.
ATAAAACTCGATTATATTATTCAACACAGTTGCCTTCGAGAGCGATACAACGAGTATGGCGATTTTCCAAATTTTCGATACTACTTCTATAGTACGATTTCTCTTTCTCGTCAAAATAGGCCTCAGTTTCAGCGCTTACTTCATCATTGGACTTGAATTTCCAGCAAACATTCTCTTGAGATCTAAAAACAGTAAAAAGTCGCTGGGAGCTAAATTGGAGAATACGGTGGGTCGGTAAGCAATTCGAAGCCCAATTCATTCAATTTTGTCATCGTTTTCATCGATTTGTGACACGCTGCATTGTCTTGGTGAAACAACACTTTCTTCTTTTGCAAATGTGGCCGTTTCCTTGCGATTTCAGCCTTCAATCGATCCAAAAGTGCACAGTATTAGTCGCTGTTGATGGTGGTTCCTTTTTGGACATAGTCGATGAATATTATACCTTTTGCATCCCAAAATACAGACGCCATCACCTTACAGGCGGACTATTGGGCCTTTGCTCGCTTTGGATTCGGTTCGTCGACTGCTGTCCACTCAGCTGACTGTCTTTTGGATTTTGGTGTGTAATAGTGAAGCCATGTTTCATCCATTGTCACATATCGACGATAGAATTAGATTTTATTGCGGCTTAACAGCGCCAAAAACCCTCCTCTGAAGCATCAATTTGATGTTGTTTTGGCCGACTGTGAGCTCACGCGACACCCACTTTGCACAGAGCTTTCGCATACCCAAATGTTCGTGTGAAATAGTAAAAACACTACCATCTGATATCTTTACAACAGTGTCGGCCAAAAAAATACATACACAGTTCATTCAATTTTGCAGTAGTGTGCGCCCAAGTGAGAGCAAAGAATCTCTCTTTGGCTTACACTGTAAAAATTCTACTTCGCAGGAGTCTTAAAGAAATTTTTTATTATTAAAATTAAGCGGCATTCTAAATGAATGCAGCTATATGAAAGTGAATTTAAATAAAATAAATTAAATAAATAATAATTTATAATAACATTAATATTAATATATTATTAATTACATCAATATGCATATAATTATTATTAATATCAATATTGCATATTTATTTGGAAAGTAATCTTTTAGTAATAACATTTTATCGACTTCTAATAGTACTAATATTATTTATATTGCATATTACTTCAAAATAAAAAAAGCACTGGTAGCGCACCCTACTTTCTTCTGACAAATTCAGTTTTAGCTTCCCCAAAACAATTTTTAAAGCAAAAATATGCGAATTCCCACATTTGGTTGAACATTTTTTTACGTGTAAGCTTTTTAAATTACGTAATAAATTGCGCGCATAGAAGCGTGGTGTTAACTAGCCAAAAGCGAAACATCGACTGAGTGCTCTTGCTACGAATAATCGGTAGCGTCGATGTCAAAGCACGACAGCCAGTTTTATGTCGGTGTAAAAATACGAAGTTTCACGAAGCACGCGTGCATAGGTGTCGGCCGACACTGCTTTACAATGTCAGCTAGATCGTGCACCTTCAATTTGCGATCGTTCATAACCGGGTATGGGCACCACTACATTGAAAGCTTCTGTGTTGTTTCTGCGTTTGTTTTTGATTTGTTGTTGCGTTTTGTGTTGCTACATAAGCCTTCGCTCTCAATTCTTGCTCTCAGTTCTCCCAGGCGCTCTCTGCCCATAGCCGTTCATAGCAAATTTGTGGATTTTTTTAATGTTTTCTGGAATAACAGCCTTATTTCGGCGTCCACTGCGCTCTGCATCATTTGTACTGGTATGACCACGCTTAAATTCAGCAGAGTCCAGATAATGTTTATAAAAAACGTTTATAAAAACCGCCTTACTTTCTTTGAAAAAGACGCAAACGAAAATAAAAACCGTTTATAAACACCGCCTTACTTTCTTATGAAAAAGACGCAAACGAAAATAAAAACCGTATATAAAAACCGCCTTACTTTCTTATGAAAAAGACGCAAACGACTACTAATATTTGTAAGTAACTGACATTTTAATCAAAATCTCTTATCAGGGTATTTCACAAGTTATACTTGAAATTATAAATTCACAAACTAATCAGGCAATGATTGAATAAAATGCTTGAAAATTCCTTGGAAATTAAATTGTGAACTTTGTAGCACATATAGGGTCTTTCAACAAGAGGTGTAATTTTAAATTTCCCACCATTTTTTTAGATAGCAACACACAACTGTCATTTGGTGACGTTTAACAAAGAAAAACTAAAAGATTTTCAAATATGCATCGATACATACTCGCACAACGCATTCAAATAGTGGAAAAGAAATAGTGACACCTCTTGTTGAAGTATTGTTGAATGACCCAAGGGTTCCAAGACCCAAGCCCAAGGATTTTTCAACAAGAGGTGTCATTTTAAATTTCCCACATTTTTTGTAGGTGGTAACATACAACTGCCGTTTGCTTACATTTGATTAAGAAAAACTAGGAGATTTTCAGATAAAGATCGATGCATACTCACACAATGTATTGAAATATTGAAAAAAAAATAGTGGCACCTCTTGTTGAAAGACCGTCTTCATAGGTGGGCCGAAACAAAAATTTCCAATTCTCACCCCTAGTTTGATAGTTCAAAATCCAGTGTATTTCGGTAGAGTAATATTTTTTATGGTGTTTCCAAAACAGACGAAAAATGGTCTTTTTGCCATAACTTCGTTGTTTGGTAATAAATTTTCAAGTACAATAGCTCAAAATCCATTGTATTTTGGTTCAGTAGAATGTTTTTGAGGCATTTCCCAAAAAAGGGGCAAAATGGTCTTTTTGTCATAACTTCGTTATAAGGTAACAGATTTTCAAGTGCAATACATCATTGTTTGTAGTCCAAAAAGTTGCGTGTTCTCTTCTCTGTTTTCATTGTTATAAGTTATCATCTTGGAAAAGTTATTCTTAAATTTCGTTTTAAGTGTTCTGCTCTAGACCTCTAACTTTTGACCTTTATTTTTTTTTTTCTAAACTTATGAAAACGAAAAATTTTGTAATTTATTTTTTAACAGGCTTCACTTGATGTAAAATAGGTCGATGTTGGCCGATGACAACCTAGAGGTTTTTTTCGGTTAGTTTTGGGTTAATAAGGAAAAACACTTAAAATAATTTTAACTACTCAAAGATGAAATCGGAAGACACTGACATCTTACAACATAAAGCTTAACTCTTTGAAATCTTCGCAAAGATATTTTCAACTTGACGATATGCCATCATATAGCAAAGTTATTTCAACGGTCTACAAGACCACTTGTGCCTTAATTCGCTATAACTTTTTTGTCAATTAATGGAAAGCAGATATTTTCTTCAGCAAAATTCGTTAATTTGTGAATTAATTTAATTATTAGGGTGTGGTAGAGGGAAGCATTTCTCTTTTTTTTTGTGGCTCACATCACCCCCAAAAATTTTAATTTTTTAATGGTTTTTGGCTTAAATCACAAGAATGGACATTGTTTTTAATTTCTCTGCGCTCGGATTTGAACATTTTCAATTTCGGCAAAAAAAAAAATATGGGGATGTTTCGAAAATGTCCGTTTTTTGATTTTGAAAAATGGTGGGGTGAAGCGTTTCACCAAAAGAATCCTTTCGTTTTCATGCATAAACATCAACATAAATCGGTTTAATGGCCTCAGTCAGGTTCTTAAGTCAGCAAGAAACTAAAACACTGAATAAAAGTCATCGAATCCATGTATCATGAAAAACTATGCGGCAATGAAAGCAACACGTGACAGTATGGCACTTGGCTATATGTAAGCGCGCTGTCAAAATTTCACAGGTGAAACGGTTCACCCACCGAAACGTTTCACCCAACCGCACCCTAATTATAAGAATTTTAGTTTTGAGCATCTTGAAGAAAATACACTTCAAATATGAATAAGAATTAATAATTGAAGATGACATCGGAAAGTAATTAAATCTGAAGAAAAAAGTATGAAGCTTTTTAAGAACTCTACAACGATGTATTGCACTTGAAAATCTGTTAGTAAACAACAAAGTTATGATAAAAAGACCATTTTGCCCCTTTTTTGGGAAGACTTAAAAAATGGTTTTTATGGTGCCGAAGCACTAGAAAATATTAACTTAGCGTAAGCTTTCATTTTAGGGATTGATAAATTGATTATTTTTCGACTCATCTTAATCAACACGTATGTAAATAAAAAAAACCCGATTACATATTCCTTTTATTTAACTGCAGCACTAGCGCCGAAAGCCATTTAAATGCCATTCAAATTGATGAAACCAACGGAAACAACAACTACGACATCGACAACTACGAAGCAGCAACAACCATTTCTGACAAAAAGACATAAGAAATGCGAAATGATATTATTTTCGAACACTGTAAAGGAGTGAGTGTTTAACAAAGAGCAGTTGCAAAGTGTGAGCGAGACAGACAGAATGCGAAACAGTGATGCAGTCATCATGAATGATTATGTGAATGTGTGTAGTTGTGCTGCTGGAGTCCACAAGTGGTTGGCGCTATTAAAGGCATGACATCCAGACAGAAACACGAATACTCTTCTATATATCCCCAAAACACACACACACACACATAGTCGCATGACTGCAATCCACAACATTGTGCACTATAAAGCGGATGCACTACAGTAAAAGCTTAGTCAGAGCAAAGGAATGCCAGAAATTGCTTTGTAGTCCTGCCTGTTGTTCTTGCGGTTGTATGCACTGCCGCATTCAGGATGCATACATTTTGAATGCCACAATTTGACGAACTGTAGAAGATGTAACAGCGCATTCAACTTCGTGACATGCTATCGAGGTATAAGTTAAGAATTTCAATCGAACAACGTTGTTGGTTGTTTGGAGCTATTTCATGCTTTGTGGCTGATTACAAACTACAAATCAGGACACTTTAACAATAGATGCAAGATAATTTTTTGCAACATTCTTGTTTAAAAATCTGTAAAAAAAAATTCACAGTACAGCGCAGGTGTCAGCTAAAATAGTTTAAGTGCCTTAAATAATAAATACTTCAAAATGAAAAAAAAAATCATTTTCCAACTCTCATTGATTAAAAACTTTAGCGATGTGTATCGCACAATCTGATTGCACTCAAAGTTTTATACAAAATACCGCCAAATTTCCATTGATCCTGGATTATGTCTGTTAAAATCCAATTTCGTTTACAATTTAAACGATATTAATTAAGACTGACAGCGCATGGACCAGTGCTTGTGATGTGTCAAGCATTCGCAACATGGCATGTCCGTCCACCAACATCACTTATTTTCATAAATTTTTCAGCAAACAATTTTGTATGGAATCTGCAACAAGCGCTGACTTATTTAATGGCGCCATTGCAAATATGCACTACAACCGGCAGCAACAACAGCAAAAAAAAAACATCAATATCCACAACTTTATCGTTAAACGTGCTCCATAAAGAAAAAAAAAACCCCCGACCGCCTTGCTGGCAGGACAAAATGGAACGTAACTTCTGCATGAAATGCATGAAAATCGATGGATGCTGATTACCATAAATTGTCTGGACCACATCGAACAATAAGAACCATCTTGATGATGATGATGAATCATTCATTTTGTTTTTGGTTAGGTTGTATGTTATGGTCTGGTTAGACGCAGTTAGAATTGGTGGGCATGAAAAGTGAAAAGATTTCGCTTAAGTGCTGGGAAAAGTTTGAGAACATTTAACAATGGTGGGGTAGAGGGAGGCCAGAGTGAATGGCTGTCACATTTGCTACAAATTAAGTAAAAGTGACGGCTTGGAATGGAAAAAGAAAAACAAATTCAAAGAGCACGTAGAGTTTTTGGAAAAATTAAAGGAGTTGAGTGTAAGATAAGGTGAACGAAACGTGAAGGTAGGGGAAAACATTTTTCTGCAAGAAAGTAGTCTGATTCATTGAGGAAAAACCTTGCTTTATAATGAAGGGTGTTTTTTTAGAGTTATAGCCTTTTTATGAGGCATAAATTTTTACCGATATTCACGTTTTTTTTATATATTTTGGCAAAGTCCATATCCCGGTTCCAATTTGAAGCATTTTCTAGTATTTTGGGCGCTATCTCATTGCTGAATCGACAAACATAATGTCAAAATAAATTTAACTGTCAAAAAAAAAAAAAAAACTAGAAAAAAGAAAATAAGAAGTGTGACTAGCCAAAAGTAGACATTTTGAATAAAAAATGAGTAAAATTTCGGTAAATTTGGAGTATTAGAAAAATTTAAAGAAAATTAGAAAATTTTCAGTGCATTTTTTTTTTTTTTTTTTTTTTTTTGAACGAAGTGTCTTCAGACACATACATCAAAAAATAAGTGTATTATGAGCTTATAATACCCATTAAGTGATAATTACCATTTTCATATTCATAGGGACAAAATACAAAATCCGTTGGAGTATATAAAGAAACACTTAAAAACTGAACAAAAAAAAAAAAAAATACATAAATAATAAAAAATAACAATATTTATACAGACAAAAAGAAGAACTAGATAGCTTTCGCAAATATAAACAATATAAATTAAAAAAATTAAAAACAAAAATGCAGTGCGTTGAAGTGTAGACGAATAAGCTAATGGGTCTTATTACCCTCCATAAATTTTAAATAAACTCAACGATAGGTGGTTTCCATCAACAACCAAAAGTCGAGTTTATGAATCGAAGAAACCTTAATTCTTTCTATACATCAGAAGACAAGCTTCTACGAGTGAACATTTTTTTCGCGATCAAAGTACGTTTTCGACATTTGCGAATGAATCATTTTTTATCAATCACCACACTAAAATGACTAGCATAACGGAACTTTGTTAATTGTGTATTTTTTTTTTTTTTAAGTTAACAAAAGTACCAAAAATTAAACTTGTATTTTTAAGTAAAAAAATCTCTCAAACAAACCTTTTTTTTGTTCGCAACCGAGTTAAAAGGGATGTTCTTAGCCTGTGAAAACTCCATCACGTATAGTTTAAGTAAAACCTATACCCTTAAAAGTGATTTCTTCATAATAATCGCAGTCATGGGCATCCATGGGTACACATACCATATCCATCATACCATACCTATCTAACAGTACCATGACACTGTGCCTATCAAACAGCATCATCGCACCATAGCCATCACACCTTGTCCATATCATACCATATCAATATCCCACTATTTCTATCATACTTTCCATTATACCATATCCCTCATACGCTTTATATCATACCCATCTTATCGCATCCAAACAGCAATTCATCATCCATCATACTATCCCATTATACCATACCCTTCATACCATAATTCATAATATGTGTATCATACCACATCCATTATATCATACTAATCGAGCGAAGTCCATTTTACCATATCCATATCACACCATATCAATAATACCACATCCATCATATCATATTGATCGTACCATATCCATGATAGAACAAAAAAGGTAGACTCGTGGCTGAGAGCCGACGAACAATAACGTATAATAGCAATAAGAAGCACAAAATGATTTGTATTGAATTTGAGAGTTTCGACAAAGCCAAAGAGGATTTTAATCCCCGAGACTACCTTGTTTATCCTACCATGACCATATCCATCAATCTAAATACCATAACATCATACCATTTTATTATACTATCTCCTTCATTCTATAGCTATCATATCCTACATATTATAACATACCCATTAAGTTGAATCGTTTTGTTCAGGCGAAAAAAGAAATTTTCGGCATTCATAGCGATTTTTGTGAAAAATACCCAAAATTTTGACCAAAATCTGAACACATTTGCATTAAAAAAAGTCTCGAATCTTACAATCATCCTATTCATGAGTTTGTGACCCCAGATACCTTTAATTTGCACCCTACTTTGGGGTAGTTATTTCAGCTTGAGAAGAAATTACGGCGATAAAACCGTTGATTTCGATCTACCATACCATTATACTATATCCATCAAATTATTTTTATCACACCATATGCATATCATACCATATACATAATATAATATCCATAATACCATATGGCGTGACACTTTCAGTTTTATCAACGTCTTATGTTTGTTAATTTAAGTCCAAGAACCAAATATCATGTAATCAGCTTTTACAGAAGAACAATTATATCAATTATCTATACTACGCCCACTTTTGTAAGAGTGGCGCTGAAATGCTCATTTTACAAAAAAGCCTTTGCTCAAATTCCATAAGCTAACATACCAATTTTTTATCTATTTCCCTGCTGATATATTTTCGAATCCTTTACTACAATTCTGTAACGTAACGATTTAAATAAATCACGGCCAAATTTTTAGCAGTGGGTCTATTTTTATTAGTGGGTCAGTCTATAGACTTTAAGCATAAGTACTAAATTCTTCTTACTACACCTTTGCCAATTGTAATTCATGAGATTTCAATTGTAATTCATGAGATCTCAATTGTAATTCATGAGATCTCAATTGTAATTCATATTTTTCATCTATGTAATTTAGAATGGCAGAGCGCATTGTCAACAACAAGCACCAAATCTTCCAATGGTTGCCCATATCCTCCCAAACTTGTAGCAGAATACCAACCCAATCATTTACCAATTCGGCATTGTATGAGCCACGTTTCCGGTCCATCGCAACTACCCGTGCTGCAGAATTTTTTTAATTACTTTTGATTATATTTGAATTATATTTGATAATATTTTACTTTCATGAATTACAATTGAAAAATATGAATTACAGTTGGGATTTCATCAATTAAAAATCCAGATCTCATGAATTACAATTGGAAAAGGTGTAATTTCAATGAAGAAGAAAGTTTAATTTTTCATGGATGTCCGAACCCTAACATAATCATCGTCAAATATGATTTGAAATCAAAAATTTTCTTAAGTAAGCGTTGAAGGGGCACTTAAATTTTTTGCTTCAATCTTTGTAATGCGCTTACACTTCAAGTTTGATCTTCTTAGAATATAGAGATCTTACTATAGAGTTTTAAAATTTTATCTCTGATTGAATTTTTTGTTCAATTTTTATATTTTGTATCGGTTTATGTATATTATACTCACGCCTACATAAGTGGTCGTGTCAATTCTATTTTCGATAAAATCCTTTTCAAGCACCTACAGACCTAAATAACAAGTTTTGTGATACAACTGACATAGCTAGACTAATTTCTACATATAACTGGGCCCATAATGCCCCCACACTCATGCGAAATTAAAGTGAAGAGAACAAGTTTAGAAAGTAGATCCTTAGTTTCATAAATAAATGGTTAATTTTCAAATAATTGGCCTCAAGAGAAGTCAAACATTACTGTGATCATGAAAAGAGAAAAGTGGTTAAATGTATCCAGAGATAACGATCAATTTTTGAAGAATGAAAAATCCACCTCGAAAGGACTTTGACCGAACTTCTTATGAACAAATTATACCTACAAGTTTTATGACGTTTCACAACGGCTAAGTTCGCATGTTCCCAAGAAGCTTTACATGACATTTTACAGAGAGGTGACGGCCGATCAGAAAAATTAATTTCAATTCAAAAAATTTCCTATAAAAGCTGCGATTTAAACCTCTGACGTCGTAGTTCGTAAAATTTATATCAAACGATCCACGTTTTTAAACGCTTTCGGTCGGGTTCCGCCACAAGGGATAGAAAGTGACGTACGCGAAAAGAAAAAAAAAAGTTTATCGCCAATTTTCCGCAAAACGAACTTCGTTTGTCGTGCTTGAAATCGTTTTTACAAACGTTTCAACGGTTGTTATAATAATAGCCAGTTGCGAGAAACGCGTGATTAAGTTGCAGGAAATTAACTTCGTTTGTAGCGTTTGCAGCGATTGAACAATTTGTTTTTCCCAGCAGAAAACTTTGTTTGTTTTTCCCTTCGTTGTATAATCACAATGCTTATAGTTCAGAGTTACTTTTTGGTCAAATTGTTACTAATAAGAAAATTGGTAATTTGCTTAATACGAAGACGGATATAATAACAGAGGCAATCCATTAGAAGACGGACGGACATAGGACGAAAGATAAATAACACAATAAATAATAATGGCCGAAATAGCTTGCGGTATATATTTACAAGATATATTTTTAAGTTGATTACAACTGAATATTTGTTTGTGGCAAATACAACTCGCAAACGAAGTGTAGTTGGTGAATTTTTTAGTTGCGGTAAACGAAAAATTTCTTTGCGTTTATTGATAAAATTTGATTGATATCTCAATGAAAAGAGTTGGAGGTCTTATAAGTATTATTTATAAATATAGTTCAACATATTCCAAAACTTAAATTGGCTTCAATTAAACTTAATTTTTAAAGAAGTTCTACAACTCAAACCTCTGAATTCTATGACTAAACAATAACAGCAACTAAACGTACAACAGCTCAAGGAAATCTTTCATTGAGATACCGTGTGTCCGTATAGCTAGTCTGGCGGCTAACTTGATTACCTACCTTGTAGATTTTGCTATTTGAAAGGCAGGAAAACGCTTGTCGGATGGTTGCAGCCGAACAGGGTTGTGGTAATTGGGGGCGTTTATAGAGCAGTGCTTTTGAAATTGAAGCGGGTTATCTTTATCCGCTGTTATGTTGTAGTTCTACTAAATAGTCGTCCATTGATTGCTCCATGCATAATTAAGATGTTTCAGTAGCTTAAGCCTTCGATATTTTGTTTTCTGTGTTCGAAAGTAGATTCTTACTTCATGTTGTGGCGGTAGCAAGGCGTGATGGGCTGTCATACTGACAAAAAGTTAAAGCAGAGAAAACTAATGAGTTGCACTCATCGATGTGGTGGCGCCGTAGAAACTTTAAGCAGCTTAGAAATTGCTGAAGACCGAACGTGCATAGTGCAAAGTGCATAAAAAAATGTCGTTAAAATTTAAATTTTCCAACAATTTTAGCTGTTCTAATGAAAAGTTTGGAAAATTCAATTTGAAATGCAACAAAATATGACTTTGATATTTTGCTTAAATAAAATTTCATGTGAAATAATAATAAAAAAAAAACGAATTGATATCATTGACCTTGAGCCAGATGAATTTCATATTTCTTAGATCATACAAGCTCATTAAATCAGTGAAGCAAAAAGAAAATCAAAGTTTAATAATGTCGCAATACTTTATCGCTTGTTTCAATGAGAGTCACTAAAATAATGATTGTCATATTTTATGACCAGATCTTTATTTTTTTTTTTTTATTTTGATATTTATCTTGTATTTTTACGACTTTTTCATGTATTCATCTATAAATGATGTCCTGTGTTCGTTTCATTCATGCACACATACATACAAGCGTCGAAAAGTGTATTGTCTTTTCCTGTGTACTAAAATCGCGTAAGTTTTTCGATTATCCTAATAGCTGCTGTTTATTGCACATCCTTCTAGTGTTCTTTGTTGTTTTATGCTACGTTATGGCCAGAGTAAGAAAACTTTGCAAAAACGCATAACCTCAAACGGAGAATATTTAAGTGAATTAGTTTTACACACACGACCTCATCTACACACACGCACACACACACACACACACATACATACACTTTCACGTTCTTATAGATAAACACTCGCATCGTCAGCAGCGAAAATTGCCGGCTTGTTGAGTAATCTTCAAGGATTTGTTGCCAGATTAATCAGTTTTCGTCGTCTGTCTATACACCCCCTCACCCCACCCCAGCTCATAAATTCTTTCCTGTAAATCGTATTATTTTCACGAAAATCCAATAAAAATTATATATAATTAAAAGTTTTTGCTTTTTTCTTCTTTTATGTGGTCGGATCTGCCATAAAAGTAGATTGTTTTATAGTTAAGCTTATACGCAGCTATGACGTCATAGCTAGTTATGTCATGTTGAGTCTGTGCGTTCTTCATAGTTTTCTATCTTGGCAAAAAGCATAAAGTTTTTATCTTTATTGAATTTGTTGAGCAAAAGTTTTCTTATGATTATTTGATTGGGAAGTTTTTAAAAAAATAAAATATCCATTAAAGTAGTTAAGAAGTTTTGATAACTGTAACTGTTTCTGTAACTGGCAAATTTATTGCATTTGAATTGACACGCTTTAACTTTAATTCAAGAGTGAGTCTCTGTGGTATGTAAAGTAAATATTTTAGAGGGTTCGGGTACTTTTATAAAATTTGTGATTCATTCTCTTTTGCTAAGTGGATCGCGTAGTAAACAAATATCAAAAACGTTTTTATCTCGAAACTTAACAAAATGGGTATCGTTGCAAAGGAAATAAAGTGGATCCAAGTTATCAGTAAAAAAAATTATATTTTTTGATTATTTAATCCTTAAATATACCTGCATTTTAGAAAATTATTACTGTAGATTTTTTTGTTTTTAAACGTCTAGGAAAAAATTTTTTTCAAGACAAATTTTTAAAATTATATAAAGTACTTTATTTTTAGTTATTATAAAAATTATAAAAATTATGAAAAAAAATTGTTTTCATTATTTGGAAGAAAAAAATTAAATCCGATTGTTCACAGGATTTTGAAAAAGATCATAATTATAGGAAATTTAAAAAATTATCCAATTGAAGCAATAAAACAAAAAATCCATCGAGTCACTCACTCATAGTAAAAAATATAGTAAGATTTTTCACGGAAAATATTTACCAAATTTTACCGTTTCTTTGTGAAATCTGATTTTGAAAAATGTCCAAAATTGCTATTTTACAGAAATTTTTTTTTTGTCACTACATTTATTTGCATTAAAAATATTAAATTCTTTTTAATATAACTCTGCAAAAAATAAGAGTATGAGTCAGAGTCTTTTCTTTCAATTTACGTGAAAAAAAAATTCACCAACTTTTGTCAACTCAAAACGAAAAACCTCCAGCTTCCCACCTCTTATGAAATTCAATCATGAAGAAGCATCTTGCAACATCGAAGTTTCCAACATGTTTGCAAACTTCTTTAAAACAACCTACTCCGATATACCATTGAGCATGAGTCTTGAATATCCTTACCTACCACCAGTTAACTCTTTTGAAACCCCCGTAATAGATTCTAATTAGTTATGCATTACCTTCGACAAGTTAAATCTTCTTTTACGACTGGTCCTGACGAAATCCCGAGCTGCATTTTAAAACATTGTTCTATTAGTTTCTGTTCTCCCCTATCAAAAATTTTTAACACATCCTTGCACAGTGGTCATTTTCCCTATATATGGAGAAAATCTTATATAATACCTCTTCATAAATCCGGCTCAAAAATTGATGTTTCCAATTACCGAGGTATCGCAAAACTAAGCGCAATCCCTAAGTTATTTGAGAAAATTATAACTGATCAAATAACCCACGTTGTATCTTCCTCCATTTCCACCTCTCAACATGGTTTCTTAAAGGGAAAATCTACGTCAACTAACCTCTTGGAGTTTACTTCGCGTGTCATCAAAGGTTTTACTTTAGGACGACAAAGCTTTCGATTGTGTCAATCATTATCTTCTTCTGAAGAAGCTTCATCTAATTGGGTTTCCCGTCAAACTATTACACTGGATTAACTCGTACTTGTCGAATCGTTCTCAAAAAGTTTTATATAAGAATTCTATGTCAAAAAATATTTTGGTCACATCTGGTGTTCCGCAGGGAAGTCGTCTTGGTCCGGTTTATTTTTACTGTTTATAAATGATCTTCCTTCTGTAATAAAACACTCTAACGTCTTAATGTACGCCGATGACGTGAAACTTTTCCTAACTTACAAATCGCCTGAAGATCAACAACTCTTACAATCGGATATAAACAGTCTAGTTGAGTGGTGTAATTTTAACCTTTTAAAATTAAACTTAAAAAAATGTAAGCAAATGACATTCTCACGTCGAATTGCTAATAGTATAAATTACACTATAAATAATACTAATTTAGAAATTGTACACAGTTTTCTTGATTTAGGTGTAATTATGGATCCTAAACTTCGTTTCAATCTTCAAGTTAATTTGGTGGTAAATAAGGCTAGAGGTGTCCTTGGTTTCATTAAAAGATGGGCTAAAGAATTCAACGATCCTTTCACTACTAAAATACTTTATACCTCTCTTGTTAGACCAATTCTTGAATATGCATCCGTAATATGGAACCCTCAATACAATGTCCACATCGATGCATTAGAATCGGTTCAAAAACAATTCTTACTTTTTGCTTTACATTATCGTTGGAACCCCAATATTATTCTTCCCCCTTATGAAACACGCCTCAAAATTATTTCCCTGCCTTCCTTAAGAAGCAGAAGAATTATGCTCAATGTCTCTTTTTTATATATACAAATTACTCAGTGGTGATATAGACTCACAATACCTCCTTTCTTCATTAAACTTCAACATCCCCAGGAGCGGAGCCACACATTTCCAGCTTTTTAAGTTGAGTCACTGCACTTCTAATTATGCCCTTCACGACCCTTTGCGATGTATGTGTAGTGATTTTCATAGCAACTTGAACTTGATAAATTTTTCTGACTCGGTGGATGTCTTAAAACGCAAAATGATATTATATTTGAATACTTAACGCATTCCTTGTGATAACAAATATAGCTCGCGATAATTGTGTAGATTTTACGATTTAACAAATAAGCATCATCGAATATAGATACTTTAAGTTTTCGTTTTTTTCAGTTTCGTTGTTTTGTTTTTTCATGAAATTATTTTAGATCTTTAGTTCTATAGCTTCCCAAGTTTGAAATGGGACCATGAAAACCGTGTCTCTCGGCTTGGTGCGTCAGAGTTTATCTCTTTTCCATACAAGTTTTTACCTGCATTGGCCCAAATGCATATCCAAATAATAACTTTAGCTCGGTGTTCCCTTATTTTAGTGACCCGAATATATAAATATATTGTGCCTGCACAATATATACTTGTATATCTGTGCTATGTTTGGTATTGGTTTGGTGTTTGAGAGTTGCATCTCTTTTCCACGTAGGATCTTGGGTTGGACAGTGGCCCCAAGCCGAACGACAACAATTAAAAATGCGGGTTTATATGGTCTAATAAATAACTTTGGATGTTGTCTTGTATTGCTTCGTATTATGAAGAATGTGCTTTTATTCGATGATGTTTATGAAGTTTACATAAGCACAAAAAATTCTCAAATTTTATTTAATTTTAATTTCCGCTGAAAGGCCAAGCAGTTGTGCTTAGTGGAGGCTATTATTTGCCAACAGGTGGTAAGTTTTAGCACTTAGGTGCATTCTATCAGTCCGGCTGATCCGGGAACTTTTTAGAATGTAAATCGTGCATGCGTATGGCGCGGGTCATACGTATCTATGAAGATTTCTTACCTCCGGGCGAATCCAAAAAAAAAAAAAAAAAACTTTTACAGATCGCTGAACGAACTTACAAAATTTCCAAATGCAGATTCATGTATAAAATTAATATACTTAGGTCCTAACGAGGTTTCACCCGATTTTAACCATTTCTAGTACACATCTATTGAACTATTTTTTTTAGTACTCTGACCGAGTTTCGTTTAGATCGAACATTCTTTGTACACTCAGAAAAAAATAGCTCGATTTACAGTGAAAGATGTTAAATTCCATCCAACAGACGAGTTTCTTCGATTTGACAGTCTGGTATGTTAAATTATCAGTGGACTGATTGAGTTAAACAGTTATTTTATCAACAATTCAGAGTGTTAATTTGAAAAATCGACTGTTGGATGGAACTTAACCGTTTCACTGTTAATTTCTTACTTACTTACTTACTGGACGATCCTCACAAGGCAACGCGTGAGGATCAGGGGGCGATCTTCACATTTTTTTTTTTTTTTTTTAGCCTTGAACCAAGGATTTCAGGTGGAATACCTATTCAGTCAAGTCTGCCTTGGTTCGAAATGGGGTGATAGTTTTTTAGTGGGAAAGAAAGGGCAATCAAGTGCAACATGTGTAGAATGTTCTAAGCGTGGTGGAAAGCCAAAGAAACATGTGAATTTGAATCAGAGGTAAGTGTTATGCCTTTACCTCAGTCAATTCAAGTTATAAGGCAATCTCATCCACAAACTTCTCTACCATCAACTACAACTTCAAGTCGTAAATATTGATGAATTTTTAATTTCAGTTGATTAGAAATGAGGAGAGAAAATTTAGAAAGGTTTTAAAGCGAAGGACCATGGCCTGGCCGGGAATCGAACCCGGGACCTCTGGGGTGGCAGTCGAGCACGCTAACAACTCGACTACCGAGGCGCCCGTCTCAAGTCGACTTAAACCTCTACGTGGTGTCCACTAGAAACGGCAAACTGGCAACCGTTAGTATGACGGCTAATCTGAGCGGTTTGAAGCCCACCACGTAAAAAACTATTTCAATGAAACGAAACAGAATTAAGATAAAAATTATCCCCAAATGTGATGAAGACTACCGACTACCACAGTTAATATTACTGTTAAGTTTTTATGAGTGTATGTAGCTCTCACATAAAATCACGTAAATTATAAATATATATATATATAATATATGTCCAAGGGAGGTACCTCTAGGGTCTAACCGGTCTTTCGACCATTTTTAGTACGCATCTATTATATAATATTTTTCTAATATTCTGACCGAGTTTCGTTAAGATCGGTTAACTTTTGTATGTACATATCTTCCATTCAAAATAAATAAAAAATGAATATATGTAGGTCTAAAGTAGGTACTGGTAGGAACTAACCGATATCAACTATTTTTAAATTTTTTCTTAAGTAGCTTAATTATATGATAATTTCATTATCATAGGACCACTTCTTCTATTTTTGTCCAATTTTTGTATGGCCTTAGTCTACTGTCAGCCGTATCGATTTGTGTGTGGAGTCGACCGTTCGGGGTCTCAGGTTAGAGAAGGGTCTAACCCAAAAACTGATTTTTGTGCTATTTTTGTCAACTCGAAAATGTTTTTCAAATATATAAGCATAAAAAAATTGATAAAATTATTTAGTATTATTGTAAATATTGACCTATAAAAATTAAATGATTTAAAAACGCGTTTTGTGTTAACTTCAGAAGACTTTAAAGAAAAAAGTCGACTTTTTCGTCTATGACAAGCATAAGCTACCTATTGTATAAAGCATAGTTTTAAACTCCTAAAGCTGGCTTTTTTTACTTTGACTATCCCTCCCCCCTCCCCCTTATTTTTTATTCAAATTTCGATATGCACTCTTTGAAACATCCAAAGTTCCAAACAAAACATATGATTTTTTAAAAGTATTACCTTCAAGAGAATCAAAACCGCTTCGATGTAAATGACACGATTTGAGAAGAAAATAGCCGGAAATCGTTCTTAAGAGTGCCGGGCTCTGCACCATCAATTACAATGGTTAAGAAGAGGTGTACCGAATTCCGTTAATTTTTCTATAATTACTTTTTATTTGAAATGCTTAAAAAAAAAAAATATTTTTGTCATTTTTTTTTTTATTTTTCAATTATAAAATATTTTAAATAAATTTTAATCTCAAAATACATTTCAACCTAAACGGATCATTGTTACTTCTATGAATTCTGAAAGAGTTTTCATTATGTGTCTTTAAGGATTACATTACATGATTCTTAAAAGAGTATTAAATATGGCTATTAAAAGAGTCTTACTTTTGAGTCCAAAAGACTAATTTATATGAGTTCTAAAAGAGTATTTATTGTGAGTACTTAAAGAGTCTTTATTATGAGTCTTAAAAGAGTATTAACTATGAGTCTTAAAACAGTCTTAATTGTGAGTCCAAAAATACTAATTTATATGAGTTCTAAAAGAGAATTTATTATGAGTATTTAAAGAGTCTTTATTATGAGTCTTTAAAGAGTATTAACTATGAGTCTTAAAATAGTCTTCATTTTGAGTCCAAAAATACTAATTTATATAAGTTCTAAAAGAGTATTTATTATGAGTATTTAAAGAGTCTTTATTTTGAGTCTTAAAAGAGTATTAACTATGAGCCTTAAAATAGTCTTCATTTTGAGACCAAAAATACTTATTTATATGAGTTCTAAAAGAGTATTTATTATGAGTACTTAAAGAGTCTTTATCATGAGTCTTAAAAGAGTCTTCATTTTGAGTCCAAAATGAGACATAAAGCAGTCATTATTATGAATCATATTTTGAAGCCCATAACCTACGAAAATATACTCATAAAAGAGTCTTTTGAGCGCATTTTGACGATAAAAACTCATTTATATGAGTCTTAAAAGAGTCTTTAAGAGTTTGCTGGGTAGAACATTTTTGAGCTTCTTTAATAGTGTTTGTGGCAAAAAAAAATAACAAATAATATTCAATTAAATGAACAAGCAATAAAATATATTAAATTGCAAAAACAATAAACCAACCACTACAAATACATTAACACCTCGCACAGGCACAGTCACAAACACAAGATATTTATGTGTAGAAATTCAAGGAATGTGCATTCAATTGAAAAGGCAAATAACATAACAACAACAAATAGAAAACACAAAAGAAGAAAAATATCGGATGCAATAAATTTTCGGTTGAATGATTTATGCATTATTTCCACATATTTTCTGCATTAAATTTCAATGGCATACATTTAGGCGAGGCGCTGCCTAAAGTAACAGAGTACGACTTTGCCGATATGTGGAAATTTTCTATGCAAATCAAGCTTAAATAAGTAACAATTCCCTCAATTTTCATTAAATTTTCCTGTGAAAATGACTGCGTAAAAAGAATTTTTTTTCATAAGAAAAGTAACATTTTCGAAACTTCATTCACTTAATTTTTTTTTTTTTTTTTTTTTTTTTATAGAAGCACTCAATACATCGCTCATTCTTTTACGCTTTCATCTTCAATGACTGCTGCATCTTTTGTTGCATCGATTCCCACCCACTCGCTCATTGTCAGACACAATCGAGCCAAATCTATTCATTGGCCTCACAATTTCATTGATGAATCCCTTTTTAATCACAACTTCTGTCGATGGTGCTTTGTTAAGTTAAGTTAAAATATCCTGCCTTGACTTGCAGTGACTTCTGGTACGTGCTCCAGCAAAACTGAAAGCCACCCACCAAGCAACAAACCTCACGACCATAAGCAAAATTTTACCCCAATGACAACAACATCAACAACAACACTAACAACACTAACAAAGGCAACTAACAAAGCATTCTTCATCGAATACTTGCAATTTCAATAGATAATCTAAAGTAGCTGTAGATGCTGCCAAGCAGTATCAGGATTCAATACAAAACTCCAACAACAACAACAACAGAAATAACAACGACAAAAGCGGGAAACACGCAGCAAAATTGTGGGAAATTAGGGAAAATTGCAAATAAGGATGACACGTGCCAGACAATAAAAAGATAGGGGGTAAAAAACATAGTCTGAGGAAGCAAAAACAGTCTGACAGCCAAACGTTCAGACATACCAACAGTCGAAAGGAGTGAGAAGGTAGCCTTCAATCATGATGCCAGAGATGATCTGAAGTGGTGCTTGAAATGCTACGGGTAGTTCTTGGCGAACAAGTAGTAAATCAGTTACGCAAATTTTGAAGCACAAAAAACAAACGCCTTTTTTATTGTCGAGATGCAAAAAAAAACGGAATAAGGGATAAACTGAAAAAATAGCGACAAGGTCGATCTGAATAGGAAGCTGACAAGAAGTTGATGCAGAAACAAGTTTTACCAAGAATATTCAAGCGGCCGACTGAGAAGCTAGTAAAAAAGCGAAAGCGAAACCATTTCATAGCAAAAGCTACGAAAAGTTATTTTGAAACTTTGAGGTAAAAATTAATCCAATAAAGTATATGGAGTGCCAAGGACTCCAAGTGTTCGTCTTGAAAAGTTTTAAAAAAGTTAACAGTAAAAGCTGGGATACTTCCTATTTCTTTATAGGGAATGCTATGAGGTAGATCTCTCTTATAATTATTTTATGAAATGATAGAAAACTCTTGTTGAAAAAATCAAAATCAAAATCAAAATCATGATCAAAATCATGTCGCAATCAAAATAAAAATCAAAATCAAAATCAAAATCAAGATCAAAATCATTAAAAATCAAAATCAAAGTCAAATTAAAATCAAAATCAAAATCAAACTCACACTCAAACTCAAACTCAAACTCAAACTCAAACTAAAACTCAAACTCAAAGTCAAACTCAAATTCAAACTCAAACTCAAACTCAAACTCAAACTCAAACTAAAACTCAAACTCAAAATCAAAATCAAAATCAAAATCAAAATCAAATTCAAAATCAAAATCAAAATCATTAAAAATTAAACTCAAAGTCAAAATAAAAATCAAAATCAAAATCAAACTCACACTCAAACTCAAACTCAAACTCAAACTCAAAGTCAAACTCAAACTCAAACTCAAACTCAAACTCAAACTCAAACTCAAACTCAAACTCAAACTCAAACTCAAACTCAAACTCAATTTCAAACTCAAACTCAAAATCAAAATCAAAATCAAAATCAAAATCAAAATCAAAATCAAAATCAAAATCAAAATCAAAATCAAAATCAAAATCAACACCAAAATCAATATCAAAATCAAAATCAAAATCAAAATCAAAATCAAACTCAAACTCAAACTCAAACTCAAACTCAAACTCAAAATCAAAATCAAAATCAAAATCAAAATCAAAATCAAAATCAAAATCAAAATCAAAATCAAAATCAAAATCAAAATCAAAATCAAAATCAAAATCAAAATCAAAATCAAAATCAACACCAAAATCAATATCAAAATCAAAATCAAAATCAAAATCAAAATCAAAATCAAACTCAAACTCAAACTCAAACTCAAACTCAAACTCAAAATCAAAATCAAAATCAAAATCAAAATCAAAATCAAAATCAAAATCAAAATCAAAATCAAAATCAAAATCAAAGTCAAAATCAAAATCAAAATCAAAATAAAAATCAAAATCAAAATCAAAATCAAAATCAAAATCAAAGTCAAAATCAAAATCAAAATCAAAATCAAAATCAAAATCAAAATCACAATCAAAATCAAAGTCAAAATCAAAATCAAAATCAAAATCAAAATCAAAATCATTAAAAATCAAATTCAAAATCAAAATCAAATTAAAAATCAAAATCAAAATCAAAATCAAAATCAAAATCAAAATCAAAATCAAAATCATTAAAAATCAAAATCAAAATCGAAATCAAAATCAAAATCAAAATCAAAATCAAAATCAAAATCAAAATCAAAATCAAAATCAAAATCAAAATCAAAATCAAAATCAAAATCAAAATCAAAATCAAAATCAAAATCAAAATCAAAATCAAAATCAAAATCAAAATCAAAATCAAAATCGAAATCAAAATCAAATTCAAAATCAAAATCAAAATCAAAATCAAAATCAAAATCAAAATCAAAATCAAAATCAAAATCAAAATCAAAATCAAAATCAAAATCAAACTCAAACTCAAACTCAAACTCAAAATTTAAATCAAAATCAAAATCAAAATCAAAATCAAAATCAAAATCAAAATCAAAATCAAAATCAAAATCAAAATCAAAATCAAAATCAAAATCAAAATCAAAATCAAAATCAAAATCAAAATCAAAATCAAAATCAAAATCAAAATCAAAATCAACATCAAAATCAAAATCAAAATCAAAATCAAAATCAAAATCAAAATCAAAATCAAAATCAAAATCAAAATCAAAATCAAAATCAAAATCAAAATCAAAATCAAAATCATAATCAAAATCAAAATCAAAATCAAAATCAAAATCAAAATCAAAATCAAAATCAAAATCATATTCAAAATCAAAATCAAAATCAAAGTCAAATTCAAAATCAAAATCAAAATCAAAATCAAAATCAAACTCAAACTCAAACTCAAACTCAAATTCAAACTCGAAATCAAAATCAAAATTAAAATCAAAATCAAAATCAAAATCAAAATCAAAATCAAAATCAAAATCAAAATCAAAATCAAAATCAAAATCAAAATCAAAATCAAAATCAAAATCAAAATCAAAATCAAAATCAAAATCAAAATCAAAATCAAAATCAAAATCAAAATCAAAATCAAAATCAAAATCAAAATCAAAATCAAAATCAAAATCAAAATCAAAATCAAAATCAAAATCAAAATCAAAATCAAAATCAAAATCAAAATCAAAATCAAAATCAAAATCAAAATCAAATCAAAATCAAAATCAAAATCAAAATCAAAATCAAATTAAAAATCAAAATAAAAATCAAAATCAAAATCAAAATCAAAATCAAAATCAAAATCAAAATCAAAATCAAAATCAAAATCAAAATCAAAATCAAAATCAAAATCAAAATCAAAATCAAAATCAAAATCAAAATCAAAATCAAAATCAAAATCAAAATCAAAATCAAAATCAAATTTAAAATTAAAATCAAAATCAAAATCAAACTCAAACTCAAACTCAAACTCAAACTCAAACTCAAACTCAAACTCAAGCTCAAACTCATACTCAAACTCAAACCCAAGCTCAAATCCAAACTTAAACTCAAACTTAAACTCAAACTCAAACTCAACATCAAAATCACATCAATCTTCGTTCAATTCGAACGCGGAACCTCTGGCGTGGCAATCAAGCGCGCTACCAGTCAACTACCGAGGTCGTTCTACGTAACAATAATGAGCTTATTGCCCGAATCGATAAAAAAACCACTTTAAATCAAAAATGTTCTTTGTTTTTTTATTTAATTTGAATTTATATTTGAATTCATTGCCTATTATGGCAGAGCTTTCAGAGCTTTCAACTTGAAAAACTAGCGCAAAAAATAAAATTATTTGTTTAGCCCTCAAAAACTGGCACAACTTTCTGGCCACTTTGGGCACCAACTTACATGCATGCTCTTCATATGCTCATAGCTTAGCCTCTATCATTGTCACCCAGTCTGCAACTGCTGCCAAAAACAGCAGAAAACCTCGAAACTGTCTAAACTCTCTTGTATTATATTTGGGGTTTTTTTTTATATCAATTTATTTAATTTTGGCCACAACTAGAGTATTCCTTAATTATATCAAAATAACAAAAATCAGACCCAAAATTAGTTTAAAAAGTTGTTGCCACAAAATTGTATGCAACAAAAGTTAAACAATGCAAAAAATAGTAAAAAAAAAATAAAAATAAGCAGCATATATTTTGGCGCAACACGAAATAAACCATGAAGTGGATGATGGCAAGGTTGCTGCTAAGCTAAATAACTCACTAGCACTTTTGATTAGATGTTGGAAGAATAGTTTTGTGAAAATATGGCAAAATAGCACCATACACGACAGTGTAAAGTGGAGAGTATTTTGCCTGGCAGAGTGCTACGCAAACATTGCTCACAGTTAATTAAAGCACAGCGCTGCTTGAAATATTATTAAAAAGTTAGAATGGGAATTTTGGGTTCTTGTTGATGAAAAGAAAGTTTTTCGGGAAATGCTAAGGAAATGCTGCTAATTGCAAGCAATATGGCAACTCTGATTATTTAAAGTTGAGTTTGGTGTGATGAAGAAGCAATAGCTGCAACATGAAACTACTTTTTTACACAAGAGAAGTTTCTTGCATACTTTCAGGAGTTCTCTCTGATATATTTGAAATCTTTTATGTTATTTATTAATTAATGCTCTTATTTGATTGATCAATTTTGTTTTATTGATTAAAAAACTAGAATTTTATGGCACATTGCAGCACTGTGTTAAAACACTCAATTAGCAACAACAACAACAACAAATTCAACAAAAGTTCTCAACTCAGACAGTTATTTACAGTTAAGTTTTTCATATTGAATTCGAGCAAAACCACAACAAATGCTTCGAGTCCAATTAAGTTGGTGAGAATTTTCATTACAAAGGTCTGGCAACATTTGCGGTTGTCAGAGAAATGCAAATATTTTATGAATAAGTTGATAATTTTCTATGAACTTATTTCAATTTTGGTTCGTCCAACTTGGCAAAAAGTTTAGTTTGGTGCGTGGGTGAATTTTTCCTTTTGTGGTTGGAAATTATTGTTGACTTTGTTTGTTTTGTTATTTATAATATTGAGTTGATTTTAATTCTAAAGTACAACTACGAGAATTTATTTCTTATTTTTTTTTTCTTATTTCATTGTCTGCAGAGAGGTGGCGGCCGTACAGAAAAACTATTTTAATTCTAATAGTTGCTGGGTCTCCAGGTTCGTTGAAATAGAGGCCATGCACTTTAACCAACTACGCCACGGACGCCACAAGATGGAAGTAGAAGTAATTTATTTCTAAAGAAATATTGCATCCTAGGCAGTGGTGATCAACGCACGGTTCAAACAACAAAAAAAGAGAGCTTTTCGAGTGCACAGCTTTGCACTGAAACAAGAAATTGTTAAAAGCTCTCACAACATTTGGTGCAAGAAAATCTTATCGAGTCTTGTATTTTCAATAAATAATCAAAAAAAGGTAAAGTGATGAATAGAAAGTAGTAATATTTTTCCTGAAACATTGCAAAATATTTACGTACATTCATAAAAAAAAAAACAGTGAACAAGACGCTCAAATCATACTGACATAAAATTTAATGCACGGCAGAAAAAACAAAATAACGCTGTGTACAAACATAGCGACCCGATCGCTAATTCATGTGCAAAAGCACAACACACGACGCCCGCGGGCTTCGGGAAATTATGCAGTGAGCACCACTAATCTAAGGTGCAGTCCCGCGCTCAACGAATTTTTCTTCTTCTTCTCCTTCTTCTTCTTCCTCTTCTTATCATTCTTCTTCTTCTTCTTCTTCTTCTTCTTCTTCTTCTTCTTCTTCTCTTTCGTTTTCTTTTTCGTTTTCTTTTTCTTTTTCTTTTCCTTTTTCTTTTTCTTTTTCTGTTTCTTTTTCTTTTTCTTTTTCTTTTTCTTCTTCTTCTTCTTCTTCTTCTTCTTCTTCTTCTTCTTCTTCTTCTTCTCCTTATTCTTCTTGCTATTCCTCTTCTTCTTCTTCTTCCTCTTCTTCTTCTTCTTCTTCTTCTTCTTCTTCTTCTTCTTTTTCTTCTTCTTCTTCTTCTTCTTCTTCTTCTTCTTATCATTATTTTCTTGTATTATTCGTCTGCTTCTATTTCTGTCTTTTATCGTATAATTCTTCTGCATCGTAAGCATCTTCCCCTTATTCTTAATTTTATTATTTATGTGTTATTTTTATTCTTTTTATTTTTCTCCTTCTTGTTATTTTTATTATTTTTGTCTTATTTTTCTTCATTGCCTTCTTATCATTATTATCTTGATAATTTTCTTCTTTTTATTCGGTTGCTTCTACTTTCGCCTTTTGTTTTATTCTTCTTCTGCTTCTTATTCTCCTTCCCTTTATTCTTCTTTTTATTATTTTTGTCTTATTTTTACTCTTTTTATTCTTCCCATCTTCTTATTTTTATTATTTTTGTGATATTTTTCTTAATTTTCTTCTTCTCCTTTTTTTTCTTCTCTTATCATTATTTTCTTCATATTTGTCTTCTTCTTATTCGTCTTCTGCCTTTTGTCTTATTCTTCTTCTGCCTCTTATTCTTCCCTTTATTCTTATTTTTATTCTTTCCTTCTTCTTCTTTCTATTTGTTTTATCTTATTTTTCTTCACTTTCTTCTTTTTATCATTATTTTCTTCGTGTATATCTTCTAGTTCTGCTTTTTATCTTTTTAGTCTTCTTTTACTATTTTTGTCTTATTTTTATTCTTCTCCTTCTTCTTATTATTATCAATTTTGTTTTATTTTTTCTTAATTTTCTTCATCTTCTTATTCATCTTCTTCTATTTCTGTATTTTATCCTCTTCGTTGTCTACCTCTTATTCTTCTTTCCACCTTCTTTTGTTATTTCTTTATTTTTCTTTCTTTTCTTGTTCTCATTCTCCTTGTTTTTATTATTTTTGTCTTATTTTGTTTCTTCTTCTTCTTTTTTATTCTTTTTCTTCTTTTTCTTCACTATCATCCCGTCTCAGTGTCATTAATTCAAGTGGTTCTGAAATTGGCAGATCATCTGAATGGCGAACGGGTCGAAAGACTGATTAAATGCAGGTATACTTTACTGTTGTTTTCTTTTTTGTTAACCATCCCTAGCTCAAGAAGGGCTTCAAGCAGAAATAACAACCGTTTACGTGGTACTATAGCTGGTCTCAACTTAACATAGCGATATTCGTGGTAAGTAGCACAAAATAATTCGGAAATTTTGCTATTTTTAAACCAAAAACATTTTCGGCGCTTAGTGGTGTTTATGGACGATTGCTTCATTAAGTTGTAGTAATACATGTCAAAGGGATCTAAAAAAGTCTTCACTAAGAATTGAGCGGCAAAGCAAGATGTATTTTTTAAGCCAGGACCTATACTGTTTTAAAGGTTGGGCTCAGGACTTTTTTAATACTAAACAAGAGTTGCAAAACAAAGCCCACAAGAAGAAGCATGTGGGAATGAATACGGTAGCGGTAATACGGTGATCTGGGGATTGATAAGGTTTTATTTGTTTAAGTTCTCGGAGTCTGATGGTATGTTTGTTTTAGACGGGTAGAAATACACTTATAAAGCAAATACACACTCTCTCTCTCTCTCTTTCTGTCTCTATCTTGCACATTTTGTATTTTGATTAATTATTATAACTTAATTTTAGTTAACGTCAGAATAAAAAAGAAAAACCGATAAAATTTTTTTCACAAATCAAGCTGCTTTTATTTATCCCGCCCAAAACTTACAACATGAAAAACCATAACTGTAAGTCATAGTTTAACTGAAAGTGCCTTTTTGTTGCGAAAACAAAACGAAAAATTCATAAAAAATTTACCGCTACGCTTGGAAACTTTTTCGCGCTGAATTTGAACAACTATCACGTGCAGCAGTTGCCAGGATTTATTATTTCTTTGTTTATCTGTCAATTTTTAAAAATTTATTATCCTTTTAGCTATGTGCTTGTGAGCAAAAAAAAAAGGAAAAAATAAATGTTAAAAATAGTAAAAGCAAGCGTATTAAAATAATACAGGAAAAAATAGCAAAACTTTCGAATAAAACGGAAGGAAATCCAAGCATTTGGGTGAGTACGCCAACATTAACAAAAAGAAACAGTGAATGACAAGAAGGCAATACCAACAATAAAAACAAAAAAAAAACAACAACAATAACAACAACTGCAACAACAACAGTATCACGAAATATACAAAAATCGAGCGAAAACGCGGCAACTTAATAAAAATGCATTTGCATTGCATACTTTTAGGATATTTCTTTGCTTGCACATAAAACGGAAAGGACATTCGCAGAAATATGCGAAGTGCAGCAGTACTAGAATAAGAATGAGCACGAGAATGAAAGAAGAAACTGTAGAAGAAGCAAGTAGTGGATGAGCAGCAGCAGCAGCAGTACGAGGCTGACCGCTGTGGCGGGTGAGTTTAAGCAGCAGCTTTAGCGAAACGAGTTGCAGCTATTGTACGCGAACAAAGGCAGCGTGTAGCACGTGAGAAAATGTTAAATCGAAATAGCAGTGTTTGTGCAAAATTTGCAAAAATAATGCGAACGAAATTGCATTAAAAACATTTTTTCAATAATTTATGTCCTTGCATTTGCAATTTGCCTGCAGTTCGACTTGCAATAAATTGCGGCAATATTGCGCTACAATTTCACAAAAAAAAAGACAAAAAATCAAAAATAAAAATAAAAATAACAAATCGAATGCCTTATTTACGTGAATATATCACAGGAAATGTTATTTGGATTTTTTTTTAAATAAAAATAATTTATTTAAATATATAAATAAATAAAAATAATTTATTTAAATATATAAATAAATAAAATCAATAAAATAAATAAAATAAATAAAATAAATAAAATAAATAAAATAAATAAAATAAATAAAATAAATAAAATAAATAAAATAAATAAAATAAATAAAATAAATAAAATAAATAAAAGAAATAAAATAAATAAAATAAATAAAATAAATAAAACAAATAAAATAAATAAAATAAATAAAATAAATAAAATAAATAAAATAAATAAAATAAATAAAATAAATAAAATAAATAAAATAAATAAAATAAATAAAATAAATAAAATAAATAAAATAAATAAAATAAATAAAATAAATAAAATAAATAAAATAAATAAAATAAATAAAATAAATAAAATAAATAAAATAAATAAAATAAATAAAATAAATAAAATAAATAAAATAAATAAAATAAATAAAATAAATAAAATAAAT